>JAPXFY010006777.1:10000-12051 GCA_030674185.1 Monoplex corrugatus | reverse complement strand
TCTGTACAGAAGATGTCAAATTTCCCCCAGTGCTTCTGGATATTAGTGCATATACTTGGACGATGTTGGTATCAAAAGGCTTGCCCTCCAATTTAAAACTATCTAAAATACGGTCTGATATGGCCCAGCATCCTTTGATTGACTTCGGCTTGTTATTGTCCATTATGATGCCTACTCCTCTTTCATGTGTTTCTCCTCCAGAATTATAATTTCATGCTTGCCCGATGTTATCATGCCTGCTCCTTTCCATCTCACCTGTCCTAGTTCAAAAATACTGATGTTCAATCTTTTCATTTCTATCTTGACATTTTCTGGTTTTCCCTTCTGGAATCATCGCTTTAAGATTCCATGTTGCAATTCTTACATCTTTCAACATTATAGCAGCAGCTTGTTTGCGGTCTAATGTCACCTCCTAACATAGCTTCCCTTCCGGACAAAGGTTCTCCAGTGGAACCACTATTCACGTTTTTCACTTTTCTTTTATTCACATCTTGAGGCATGATATTATTGGGAAGATACGATGGTGGTTTCCGTTGCCTTCCATTGGTTATTGTATGGACTCTCTATGAATATTTGCCGTTCCTTTGACTACTCACAAGGCAGTTGGAGGGTTGGAGTGGGGTGGGGGTGGGATGGGTGTAGGCAGGATTTTTGTGTCTCCCTTCACCGAGACAATTCCGTTTTCGAGCATCATCATCATCATCATCATCATCATCATCATCATCATCATCAGGTGCCTTGCCTCATGGCGTTGGCGATCATGGACTTCCACCTGTCTCTATCTCTTGTTGCCTCAAGCATCTCTTCCACCCTCTCTGTTTCCAGCCAGTCTGCAAGTCCGTCTAGTATCTTCTTCCTGGGTCTACCTGGTGCTCTCTTCCCCTCCAGCTTTCCCGTCGTGACCAGGTGCTCCAATTCCCCTTTCCTCATAAAATGGCCTATAAATGTTGCCCGTCTTTTCCTAATCTTTCTTATGAATGATCTTCTTGTGTCTGCCTCCATCAAGACTGTCTCGTTTGTTTTCTTTGCTGTCCATGGAACTCTCAACATTTTCTTAGAAACCACATCTCGGCTGCCTCAATCTTGTTCTGGCTTTGCTTGTTGACTGTCCACGCCTCACAACCGTATAACAGTACCGGTTCTATATAACATTCAAGAACTCTCTTCCTGATTTTAATTGATAGGCATTTGTTGGTGAGAATGATTTTCATCTTCTTGAATGCTGTTTTGGCGTGGCCGATTCTGCTGGCGATTTCTGATTTGCATCTGCCGTCTGGTGAAATGATCGTTCCCAGGTATTTAAACTTAACAACCTGTGTCAAGGTTGTGCCGTTTGCTGTTATTTTGCATGAGGGGATTTGATGTTTTTTTTATTGATCACACGACTTCAGTCTTCCTGCTGTTTAGTTCCAACCCTTTACCTTTGCTTTCTATCTCTAGTACATTCACAATGAGGCATTTAATAAAACATCTGTGTCACAAGACGTACTTCTCGCTCTCCACGATCGCTACCATCTGGTTCGCGACTGTTAAGTAGCTAATCTCCATACTCGTATTTGGAGGTCCTTCCCCCTATCCACCACCTGGGGACGCGCTGGGTTAGGTATGATAGCACACACTTTAACTGTAGTAACCCCGAATTACTGTTTAGTATGAAATACAAAACAAAACAAATTCCCCCCTGGAAGGCAACGCTTAAAAAAAGTAAAAATGCTGGGAGTTGGGGAGCAGACCAGAGCATTCTGTCAGTATTTAGGTCATTCCATGGGAAGATCCGTGTGTTCTTAAAGCAAGTTAAAGAAGAAAGGGACACCGACACACACACACACAGAACGAGACGCTTAAACCAAAGTTTAGGTAGCCCGCTATACGTATGAATGGATGCTCCTTTTGTCTTACTATCTCCAGGTCCGTAGAGTTTTTTTCTTTACTTTTTTTTAGGATCATCGCACTCAGTGCTTTGTGCTAACCTTTGTTCGTCCCATTTTCTGCGCCACCGTAATGGCTACAGAAGCTGGCACAGGTTTTGTTTACAATGAGATGATGATGAT
>JAPXFY010006777.1:0-2500 GCA_030674185.1 Monoplex corrugatus | reverse complement strand
TTTGAGTGTGTGTGTGTGTGTGAGTGAGTGTGTGTGTGTGTGTTTGAGTGTGGTGTGTGTGTGTGTGTTTGAGTGTGTATGTGTGAGTGAGTGTGTGTGTGTGTGTGTGTGTGTGTGTGAGTGTTCGTTCGTCCTTTGATTTAACGTCTTTTCACTCTGTGTGTGTATGTGTGTATGTGTGTGTGTGTGTGTGTGTGTGTGTGTGTGTGTGTGTGTGTGTGTGTGTGTGTGTGTGTGTATGTGTGTGTGTGTGTGAGTGTATGTATGCATGTGTGTGTGTGTGCGTGTGTGTGAGTGTGTGTGCGTGAGTGTGTGAGTGTGTGTGTGTATGTGTGTGTGTGTGTGGCGTTTGCTTTCGCTAGTTTGTGTTGTATGTGTGTGTATGCACTAACCCGAGCATGTGTGCGCATCTATCTATCTATCTATCTATCTATCTTTCTATCTATCTATCTTTATATCTTTCTGTCTATCTATCTATCTATCTATCTATCTATCTATCTAGCTGTCTATCCATGTATCTATCTATCTATCTATCTGTTTATCTACCTATCTATCTATCTAGCTATGTGTGTGGGTGTATATATATTGTAGACATCTCTGTCTGTCTGTCTCTCGTGTATGTGTGTGTGCGTGTGTGTGCGTGCGTGTGTGTGTGTTTGTGTTTGTGTGTGTGTGTGTGTGTGTGTGTGTGCATGAGTGTGTGAGTGTGTGTATGTATGTATGTATGTATGTATGTATGTATGTATGTATGTATGTATGCATGTGTGTGTGGGTATGTGTGTGCGCGTGTGTGTGTGGTGTCCCAGTGTCTACAACACTCATATTACAGACAGACAATCAGAGACAGACAGAGATAATCAGACAGACAGACAGATGGACAAACACGTATGGACAAACACGTAAACAGAGTGACGAGAAAGAAGATGTCACAGACAATGGTAAACGGAACCACACTGATAATGCATGCCCGTGGCATCATGGCCATGTACATGACCTTTGTCAAAGGTCAACTGACCGCTAGACCTTTTCAGAAAGTATTTATAAAAAAAGGGAACAACAGCCACATACCACATTATCGAGTATAGTAAATGCGGGCATGTTTTTACGGTCGCGAGAGAGAGAGAGAGATAGAATATATAATTGCCTCCATTCCAAAGGTACGAGCGAACAGAAAGACAAGATGATGATGATGATGGTGATAATGATGATGATGATGATGATGATGATGATGATGATGATTATAATGATGATGACAACAACAAGAGCAATAATAATAATAATAATAATAATAAATAATAATAATAATAATAATAATAATAATAATAATAATAATAATAATAATAATAATAATAATGATAAGATAAAACACTCGACATAATGTATTATGTGATCATCATCATTATCATGTACCATGCTGCACGACATTGGCGATCACGACCCTCCATAGAATCTATCTTTTATCGCTGCGATTACATCTCCGACCCTTTTGATCCCCACCTCTCTGCAAAAACTATCTAACATTTTCTCCCTTAGTCTGCCTGGTGCTCTTGTCCCTCAAGCATTCCTGTTGTGACTAGGTGCTCACATTTCTCTTGTCTCATACAATGCCCTATCAGTGTTGCTTGTCTTTTCCTGATCTTATTCATTAATGTTCTTTTTGAGTTTGCTTCTTTCACAACTGTCTCGGTTGTTTTCTTCTCTCTCCATGGAACTCTTAACAATTTTCATAGGAACAGCATGTATTACAATTGCTTCAGTCTTGTTCTGGCTTTGCTTGTTGATTTTCCAGGCTCTGCGCCTGTATAAGATGTTGGTTTTATACAACACTGAAAAACTCTCTTCCCGATGTCAACTGATGGGCATTTGTTGATAAGGACACTTCATTTTGTCCTGTGTTCTTTGGATGTGTAATAAAATTGGACTTTGACATATCTGTAGGAATTTTTTTCCAACGTCATACATTTCATTTAGGAGGACCGTTACTTTTTCAATACCAAAAATTCATCTAGAGCGTCAGTCATTACTACAATGAAATTGTCTGGTCCTGGGGTTTTTGCTTGTTTTATTTTTCTTCGCTGCTCTAACTTCATCGTTTATTATAGGTGTGCCTTCAGCGTTCTTTCTAATGACGCGTTCTTTCCTTCTGGCATCGTCAAAAAGGCTTTCGATATATTCTCCCATCTACCCAACATTTCATTTTTCCATAATAATCTAACATCTTTTCAGCAACCAGTTGATGTGCATGTCTTTTTCCTCTCAATATTTCTGTACACAAACTTATAGTCTGTTTTGTGTCGATCTTCCAATTTTTTGCATTTTGTTTCTAGCCAAGCTTCCTTAGCTTCATTGCACTTATTCTTGATTTCCTTATCTACATTTTTGTATTCTTCTTCTTTTCCCTTTACCTTCCTCCGTTCATTCGTCAAGTCTAAAATTCTTTTTGTCATCCAGTTCTTCTTTTCGTTTTTTTCAAACTCTAAAAATTTCTCAACAAACTTAA
>JAPXFY010006775.1:0-12054 GCA_030674185.1 Monoplex corrugatus | reverse complement strand
ATTGTTTAGTTAGTTAGTTAGTTAGTATTGTTAGTTAGTTAATTAGTTAGTTTGTTAGTTAGTTAGTTAGTAGTTAGTTAGTTAGTAGTTAGTTAGTTAGTTATTAGTTAGTTAGTTAGTTTAGTTATTAAATTAGTAGTATATTTAGTAGCTAGTAGTTTCGTTAGTTAGTTTAGTTAGTTTAGTTGTTATTTGTTAGTTAGTTAGTATAGTTAGTTATGTTTAGTTATTGTTCTTAGTTAGTTAGTTATTATTAGTATTACTTACTTAGTATAGTTATTCTAGTTAGTTAGTTAGTTAGATTAGTTAGGTATGTAAGTTAGTTAGTTAGTTATTAGTTAGTTAGTTAGTTAGTTAGTAGTTAGTTAGTTAGTTAATTAGTTTTAGTTAGTATAATAGATATTTACGTACTTAGCAGTTCGTTATGAGTGAGTTAGTTTGTGTGTGAGTGAGTGGGAGTGAGTGAGTATTGTTGTAGTATTAGTTTAGTTTAGTTAGTTAGTTATGTTAATTTGTTAGTTATTAGTTAGTTATTAGTTGAGTTAGTTGTTAGTTAGTTAGTCAATAGTTAGTTAGTTAGTTATGTTAGTTAGTTAGTTAGTTTGTTATTAGTTAGTTAGTTAGTTAGTTAGTTAGTTTGTTATTAGTTGTTAGTTAGTTAGTTAGTAGTTAGTTAGTTAGTTAGTTAGATTAGTTAGTTAGTTATGTAGTTGTTAGTTAGTTAGTTATTGTTAGTTAGTTATTAGTAGTTATAGATAATTTTACGTACTTAGCTAGTTCGTTAGTGAGTGTAGTTATTAGTTGTTTGTGAGTGAGTGAGTAGTGAGTGAGTGAGTAGTGATGTAGTAGTGAATTAGTTAGTTAGTTAGTTCAATTAGTTGTTTAGTTAGTTAGTTAGTTAGTTAGTTAGTTACTTATTAGTTAGTTAGTTTTAGTTAGTTAGTTAGTTAGTTAGTTAGTTAGTTAGTAGTAGTATAGTGTTAGTTAGTTAGTTAGTTAGTTAGTTTTTATTAGTTAGTTGTTAGTTAGTTAGTAGTTGTGGTTGGTTAGTTACTTAGTTAGTTAGTATAGATAGATATTTACGTACTTAGCTATTCGTTAGTGGTGATTTAGTTTGTTTGTGATGAGTGAGTGTGATGTGAGTGAGTGAGTAGTGAGTGAGTGAGTGAATTAGTTAGTTAGTTAGTCAATTAGTTTGTTTCTTTGTTAGTTAGTTAGTTAGTATATTAGTAGTAGTTAGTTAGTTAGTTTTAGTAGTTAGTTTAGTTAGTTAGTTAGTTAGTTAGTAGTTAGTTAGTTAGTTAGTATTTAGTTAGTTAGTTTAGTTGTTAGTTTAGTTAGTTAATTAGTTTAGTTAGGTTAGTTAGATTAGTTATGTTATTAGTAGTTGTTAGTAGTGTTAGTTTGTTTAGTTGTTGAGTTATTAGTTAGTTAGTGGTTAGTTGTAGTTAGTTAGTTAGTATTTAGTTAGTTGTTATTAGTTAGTTGTTGTTAGTTAGTTAGTTATTAGTTGTTAGTTATTAGTTAGTTATAGTAGTATTAGTTAGTTTATTAGTTATTAGTTAGTTAGTTAGTTGTATTAGTTAGTTATTATAGTAGTTAGTTTTGTAGTAGTTAGTATTAGTGTAGTGTTAGTTAGTAGTTAGTTAGTTGTTAGGTTGTAGTTAGTTAGTTAGTTAGTTAGTTAAGTTAGTTAGTTTAGTTATTAGTTAGTTAGTTAGTTATTAGTTGTTTAGTTATTAGTTAGTTGTTTGTTAGTGTAGTGAGTTGTAGTTGTGAGTGATAGTTAGTTTAGTTAGTTGTTAGTATTAGTTGTTCTTTGTTATTAGTTGTTTAGTTATTATTATTATTATTTATTAGTTAGTATTAGTTAGTTAGTTAGTTAGTAGTATAGTTAGTTTTAGTTAGTTAGTTAGTTGTTGTTAGTTTAGTTAGTTATGTTTTATTAGTTAGTAATAGTATAGATAGTTAGTTAGTTACTTAGTTATTGTTAGTATATTAGTTAGTTAAGTTTGTATAGTTAGTTAGTTGGTTAGTTGGTTGGTTAGTTACTTAGTTATTTAGTATAGATAGTATATTTATGTACTTAGCTAGTTCGTTAGTAGAGTGAGTTAGTTTGTTTGTAGTGTAGATTTGAGTGAGTGAGTGAGTCAGTGAGTTTGAATTTAGTTAGTTAGTTAGTTCATTGGTTTGTTTCTTTGTTAAGTTAGTTAGTTAGTTAGTTAGTTAGTTAGTTAGATAGTTAGTTAATTTAGCGAGTTAGTTCGTAGTGAGTTAGGTGAGTGGTAGTAGTTAGTGTAGTTAATTTGTTAGTAGTATAGTTGTTGGTTGGTTAGTTATTAGTTGTTAGTATAGAATAGATATTTACGTACTTAGCTATTTCGTTAGTGAGTGAGTTAGTTGTTGTGGTGAGTGAGTGAGTGAGTGAGTGAGTAATGAGTGAGTGAATTAGTTAGTTAGTTAGTCAATTATTAGTTAGTTAGTTTGTTAGTTAGTTAGTTAGTTACTTGTTAGTTAGTTAGTTAGTAGTAGTTGTTAGTTATTTTAGATTAGTTAGTTAGTTAGTTAGTTAGTTATTAGTTAGTTGTAGTTAGTAGTTTAGTTAGTAGTTAGTTAATTAGTTATTTGTATAGATGATATTTATGTACTTAGCTAGTTCGTTAGTGAGTGAGTAGTTTGTTTGTGAGTGAGTGAGTGAGTGAGTGAGTAGTCAGTGAATTAGTTATTAGTTAGTTATGTTTGTTATTTTTAATTAGTTAGTTAGTTAGTTATTAGTTAGTTATTAGTTAGTTAGTTAGTTAATTAGTTAGTTAGGTATAGTTTGTTTAGTTAGTTAGATAGTTAAGTTGTTGGTTAGTTACTTAGTTAGTTAGTATAGTAGATATTTACGTACTTAGTAGTTCGTTAGTAGTATTAGTTGGTTGTGAGTAGTAGTAGTTGATGATGAGTGAGTAATTAGTTAGTTAGTTAGTAATTAGTTGTTAGTTTGTTAGTTAGTTAGTTAGATTATTAGTTAGTTAGTTATAGTTAGTTAGTTAGTTATTAGTTAGTTATTAGTTAGTTAGTTAGTTGTAGTTAGTTAGTAGTTAGTTAGTTAGTTAGTTGAGTTAGTTATTAGTTAGTTAGTTAGATATTTATTGTACTTAGCTAGTCGTTAGTGAGTGAGTTAGTTTGTTTGTGAGTGAGTGAGTGAGTAGTGATAGTTAGTTAATGTTAGTTAGTTAGTATTAGTTGTATTAGTTAGTTAGTTAGTTAGTATTAGTTATTAGTTAGTTAGTTATAGTTAGTTAGTTAGTTAGTAGTTAGTAGTTTATGTTTAGTTAGTTAGTTAGTTAGTTAGTTTTGTTGTTTAGTTATTAGTTATTAGTTACTATAGATATTTAGTTAGTTACTTGTTAGTATAGTTGTTATAGTTAGTTAGTAGATTGATAATTAGTTAGTTAGTTAGTAGATTAGTTAGTGAGTTAGTTAGTTTAGTTAGTTAGTTAATTAGTTAATTATGTTAGTTAGTTTAGTTAGTTAGTTATTAGTAGTTAATTAGTTAGTTAGTAGTTATTAGTTAGTTAGTTAGTTAGTTAGTTAGTTAGTTAGTTAGTTGTTGTTAGTTACTTAGTTAGTTAGTATAGATTCATATTTAGTACTTACCCATTTCGTTAGTGAGTGAGTTAGTTCGTCTTTGAGTGAGTGATTGAGTAGTGAGTGACTGAGTGAGTTAGTTAATTAGTTAGTTAGTTAGTTAGTTAGTTAATTAGTTAGTTAGTTAGTTAGTAAGTTAGTTAGTTAGTTATTTAGTTAGTTTGTTAGTTAGTATAAATTGATATTTACGTACTTAGCCAGTTCATTGATGAGTGAGTTAGTCCGTTTGTGAGTGAGTGAGTGAGCGAGTGTGTGAGTGAATTAGTTAGTTTATTAGAGAGTAAGTTAGTTAGTGAATTATTTTGTTAGTTAGTTATTTAGTTAGTTAGTTAGTTAGTTAGTTGGTTAGTTAGTTAGATAGTTAGTTAGTTGGTTAGTTATTTAGTTAGTTAGTTAGAGAGATTGTTATTTAGTTATTTAGTTAGTTAGTTAGATAGTTAGATTGTTATTTAGTTAGTTAGTTAGTTAGTTAGTTTGTTAATTAGTTAGTTATTATGGATAGATATTTACGTACTTAGCCAGTTCGTTAGTGAGTGAGCGAGTGACTGAGTGAGTGAGTGAGTGAGTCAGTGAGTGAGTGAGTGAGTGAGTTAGTGAGTGAGTGAGTGAGTTAGTATAGATAGATATTTACGTACTTAGCCATTTCGTTAGTGATTGAGTTAGTTCGTCTTTTTAGTGCGTGAGTGAGTGAGTGAGTGGTCAGTGATTGAGTCAGTTAGTTAGTTAGTTAGTTAGTTAGTTAGTTAGTTAGTTAGTTAGTTAGTTAGTTAGTTAGTTAGTTAGTTAGTTAGTTAGTTAGTTAGTTAGTCAGTTTGTTAGATAGTTAGTTAGTTGGTTAGTTAGTTAGTTAATTGGATAGTTATTTAGTTTTATTAGTTAGTTACTTAGTTACTTAGTTAGTTACTTACTTAGTTATTTATTTATTTTGTTAGTTAGTTAGTTAATTAGTTAGTTAGTTAGTTAATTAGTTAGTTGTTGAGTTAGTTAGTTAGTTAGTTAATTAGTTAGTTGTTTAGTTAGTTAGTTAGTTAGTTGTTGGTTGGTTAGTTACTTAGTTAATTAGTATAGGTAGAAAGAAACTCTAGGGAGAGCTAGACAACAGAAGGTCTTCAGAGAAGTAACCCCCTTTAGACAAGTGTTTCGGCCCTGAATTCCTTACACTCTCGGGGGGGCCGGCCACATCCAGGTCATGACTCCTGGATGCCCTTCTGCTGTTGTCTATTTTTTTTTTTTTTTTTTTTTTTTCCCCCACGCCGGGGATCGAACCTGGGCGATTCTGCGCTTCAGAACTGCGGTACGCGGTTTTACCAATGTGCTAACGGGGCACACATCAATCTGTAGGGAATTTAATCCTTATGAAGTTCACTTTTTTCGTTCCTCCTTGCCCAGATCCAGCTTGAGCTCCTTTCTGCTGCCTCTGCCATCGCTTTAAGGGCTCTAGTCCTCTTCTTCCCAGAAATGGCGAGTTGTTTCATGAGATCATAAGCGGAGGTGCCCACAAACCCTCTTGCCCCGACCTCTATGGCGAAGATTTTGACCCGCAGACCTGCTTTCTTCAGGGTGCTGGCAAGACCGGCGTATTTTTCGGTCTTGCAGATATGTGCTTCTTCCATTCTGCTTTCGTATGGCACAGTGAGTTCTATCAGAATCACTTGTTTCGAGGAGTCAGAGTGGAGAGCGATGTCTGGTCTCATGCCTGTCTTGCTGATGACATCTAGGTAATTTCTCCACTCTGGGAGGTCTGCTGTACACTCCCAGTCGACTGCTCCATCCAGAAGACCCTTTGGCAATGTGCTGGTTGTCATAGCCCTTTCGGGCCAGACCTGTTTCCTTCCTGCTTTGTAGAACGTTGTCATAGCAATTGGTGCGTTTGGGGTCATGGTTGTTTCGCTAATCACATCTGTGATCACTTTCAGAACTTGGTTGTGCCTCCATGTATACCTTCCTTGGGCTAGCGCTACTTTGCAAGAGCTTAGGACATGTTCCACTGTTTGTTTCTTCTGACAGAGCGGACATGCTGGGTCGTCTGCTTTCCCCCATTTCACTAAGTTTGCATTCGAGGGGAGCAGGTCATATACAGATCTGAGGAGGAAGCTTATCCTTAGAGGAGCCATGTGCCACATATCGTTCCAGCTGAGACTTCTTTGGAGTGCACTGTCCCATGTTGTCCATTGCCCCTGTTGACCTTGCTGGACTGCCTTCTGCACTCTTTTGACATCTTCTTCTTCCTTCAACTCCTGTATGATCATGTCTCTTTTTTCCTTCCCTTTGGCTTTGGACCACCACTGCATTTTTGTTGCTCCCAGTCCCTGTCTGTTGGTTTGCGTGTGTCCAATTATTTCTTTGACGCTGAGGTTTCTCTTGGCATTGTTTACAGCCTCTTGGACTTTCCACTTTCTGCCAGTTCTCAGCTTTGGATGAACTGCTCTCACGATATTGTCCTCCGATTCCTCCAGCATGCTCAACAGTCTTGCTTTTCCAACTTTGTATTCCTCCACTATGGATTTCAGAGGTAGCTTCAGCATTGCTTGACGACAGTAGAATGCAACATCAGTGAGACCAGGTGGGACACCGAGCCATTTTCTTGTGTATTTGTTGATTTTGGCTTCCATTGCTTCGACTGTGCTGGTGCAAATGTCATAGATTAGCAGTGGCCACAGCAGCTTTGGTATCAGCATGAACTGTAGACACCAGACTTTGTATTTGCCTGGCAGTCCGCAGTTATCTATTTTCTTCAGGCCTTCTTCTGCTGTTTGCTTGGTTTCACATCCCCTTTGTGTGTCTTTCAGGGAGTCATCATACCATCTTCCGAGACTTTTTACTGGCTCTTCTGTGACAGTGGGGATGGCTTGGTTGGCTACCATGAATTTGACTGAATCTGCCACTTTTCCTTTTCGCAGTGAGAGACTTCGGGATTTCTTAGGTTTGAACCTCATTCTTGAAGAGGCCACCAGCTCATCCAGCTGCTTTAAGATTTGGTGTGTCTCTTCCTCATCCGTGGACAAGACTGTTGTGTCATCCATGAAAGCTTTCAGAGGAGGCATCTGGTATCCATCTCCCAGATTCACTGGACCTGAACTCTTCATTGCAGCTTTCAAGATGACTTCCATTGCCAACACGAACAGTATGGGAGAGATTGCACAGCCCATTGCAATGCCCACCTCTAGGTCTATCCAGTCCGTGGTGTATTCTTTGGTAGAGAACCGCATTGAGAACCCTTGGAAATACTTCCTCAGCATTGTTCGGATGTTTTCTGGGATGTGATACATTTCAAGAGCCAGCTGGATCATATCGTGTGGAACTGATCCATATGCATTCGCCAGATCAAGCCAAACTACGTCAATGTCTCTCTTCTCTGTTCTTGCTTTTTGGATGGCATCCCAAATCAACGTGGCATGTTCCAAGCATCCAGGCATTCCTGGTATGCCTCCCTTTTGGACTGACATATCCAGATACTTGTTTTCAGTCAGGTATTTTGTCAATCTTGCTGCCATAACAGAGAAGAAGATTTTCCCCTCGACGTTCAGAAGTGATATTGGCCTGAACTGATTGATGCTGCTGGAGTTCTGCTCCTTCGGAATGTACACTCCTTCAGCTCTCATCCATTGGTCGCTGATCTTCTGGTTCCTCCATGCTGATCGAATCATCTTGTGGAGCCACTCGAGCACTTTTGGGCATTTCTTGTAGAGCAGGTATGGTATTCCGTTTGGTCCAGGTGCTGACTTGGCTCTGGCTTTCTTTACTACGTTCTTCACTTCATCCAGTGTTGGTGGTTTGTTATTGAATTTTCCTTCTGGCGCTGCAGGCCAAACCAGATTTTGGATTTCAAGTGGTGCCTCGCGCTGAGAATCGGAATATGTTTCCCTGAGATGCTGCTCTAGGGTTTCCTTGCCCACTGTGAGAGTCCCTGATTTGGGTTGTTCAAACAGCTTTCTTGCAAAGTCAAAGGGA
Organism: Monoplex corrugatus; assembly: GCA_030674185.1. NCBI lineage: Eukaryota > Metazoa > Mollusca > Gastropoda > Littorinimorpha > Ranellidae > Monoplex > Monoplex corrugatus. The sequence goes on along the minus strand of JAPXFY010006775.1, from coordinate 4,467 downwards.
TCTTTGAAGAAACGATCTTGAGTCTTCTTCTTTTTGCTCTTTCTTCGCCTTGCTGATTCCACTTTGCTGAGAGCATTGTGTTTGGCCTTCAGATCTTTCCAGAGTTCCAGGAGCCCTTGCTTCTCGAATTCTGAGGCAGTTTTCATTCGCTTTTTAAGCTTCCTTTTCTCCCTCCGGATGCTCTCCATCTGTTGCTGTCTTCTGGATTTCTGGGGAGGCGTTTTTGTCTTTGGCTGCTTCACTCCATAAGTGTCCCCCTGCAGATAGAGTATATGATGTCTCCGTATGTGTCAAGTTTGTGTTCCAGCGTACTGTTCCCTATTAGCGCATTCAGCTATAGTATAGATAGATATTTAAGTACTTAGCTATTTCGTTAGTGAGTGACTTAGTTTGTTTGTGAGTGAGTGAGTGAGTGAGTGAGTGAGTGAGTGAATTAGTTAGTTAGTCAATTAGTTTGTTTCTTTGTTAGTTAGTTAGTTACTTAGTTAGTTAGTTAGTTAGTTAGGTAGGTAGGTAGGTAAGTAGGTAGGTAGATAGTTAGTTAATTAGTTAGTTATTTAGTAAGTTGTTGGTTGGTTAGTTTCTTTGTTAGTTAGTGTAGATATATATTTACGTACTTAGCTAGTTCGTTAGTGAGTGAGTTAGTTTGTTTGTGAGTGAGTGAGTGAGTGAGTGAGTGAGTGAGTGAGTGAATTAGTTAGTTAGTTAGTCAATTGTTTGTTGTTGTTAGTTAGTTAGTTGTTAATTATTTAAAAAGTTAGATAGATAGATAGTTAGTTAGTTAGTTAGTTTAGTTAGTTGGTTAGTTAGTTAGTTAGATGGGTTAGTTAGTTTTAGTTAGTTATTTACTTAGTTTTTTAGTTAGTTCTAACTTAGTTATTTATTGTTTGTTAGTTAGTTAGTTAGATAGTTAGTTAATTAGTTAGTTGTTAGTTAGTTAGTGGTCAGTTAGTTAGTTAGTTAGTTAGTGTAGTTAGTTTGTTAGTTGTAGTTAGTTAGACAGTTAGTTAGTTAGTTAGTTAGTCATTAGTGATTTAGTTAGTTAGTTGGTTAGTGAGTTAGTTAGTTTGTGAATGTTAGTTAGTAGATGGTTAGTTAGTTAGTTATGTTAGTTAGTTAGTTAGTTAGTTAGTTTAGTTAGTTAGATTAGTTAGTTAGTTAGTTAGGTTAGTTAGTTAGTTAGTTAGTTAGATAGTTAGTTAGTTTATGTTAGTTAGTTAGTAGTTAGTTAGTTGTTAATTAGTTAGTTAGTTTTATTTAGTATGATTGATATTTAGTTTTACGTTCTAGTGTAAGATTGTTAGTGGGAGTGATTTAGTTAGTTATGTGAGTGAGTGAGTGAGTGAGTAGTGGATTAGTGAATTGAGTAGTGAGTTAGTTAAAGTTTTCGAACTTAGTTCGTTAGTGATTGGTTAGTTGTTTTAGTGCGTGAGTTAGTGAGTGAGTGTGAGTGTGAGTGAGTGAGTTTAATTAGTTAGTTGTTAGTTAGTTAGTTAGTTTGTTAGATAGTTTTAGTTGGTGTTTGTTAGTTAGTGTTAGTTAGTTAGTTAGTTAGTTTGTAGTTAGTTAGTTAGTTATTTTTAAGTTAGTTAGTTAGTTAGTAATTAGTTAGTGTTTAGTAGTAGTTTGTTGGTTGTTGGTTGTTAATTAGTTACATTAGTATAGTAGATAGTTAGATTAGTAGTTTGTTAGTTAGTTAGTTTGTTAGTTTAGTTTGGGGGTTAGTGTTAGTTAGTTAGTTAGTTTGGTTTTTAGTTGTTTTATTAGTTAGTTACTTAGTTAGTTATTAGTTAGTTGTTAGTTAGTTAGTTATTAGTAGTATAGTAGTTAGTTATTAATAGTTATTCTTATTGTAGTTGTTGGTTGTTATTATTAGTTAGTCCTAGATAGATATTACGTATTAGTTCGTTAGTGTGTTAGTTTGTGTTGAGTAATAGTAGTGTAGTAGTTAGGTTAGTTAGTTAGTATTTAGTTGTTATTTGTTAGTTGTTAGTTAGTTAGTTATTAGTTTAGTGAATAGTTAGTGTAGTTGTTAGTTAGTTAGTATAGTTAGTTAGTATTAGTTTGTTAGTTAGCTAGTTAGTTAGGTTAGTTAGTTATTAGTTAGTTAGTATAGATAGATATTTAGTACTTAGCTAGTTCGTTAGTGAGTGAGTTAGTTTGTGTTGGTGAGTGAGTGAGTGTGTAGTGAGTGAGTGAATTAGTTAGTTGTTAGTCAATTAGTTTGTTAGTTGTATAGTTAGTTAGTTAGTTATTAGTTAGTTAGTTAGTTAGTTAGTTAGTTGTTAGTTAGTTAGTTAGTTAGTGAATTAGTTAGTTGTGTAGTTAGTGTTAGTTAGTTTTAGTTAGATAGTTAGTTTAGTTTTAGTTTAGTTAGTTACTTAGTTATTTAGTTAGTTACTAACTTAGTTAGTTACGATTAGTTGTTAGTTAGTTAGTTAGTTATTAGTTAATTAGTTAGTTAGTTAGTTAATTAGTTAGTTGTTAGTTAGTTAGTTAGTTAGTTAGTTGTTTAGTTAGTTTGTTAGTTAGTTAGTTAGTTGAGTAATTAGTTAGTTTAGTTAGTTAGTATTTTAGTTTAGTTGAGTATTAGTTATTGGATAGTTAGTTATTAGTGTAGATAGTTCTAGTTATTTGTTGTTAGTTAGTTATTTAGTTAGTTAATTATAGTTAGTTAGATAATAGTTAGTTAGTTGTTTTAGTTATTAGTTAGTTAGTTAGATGTATTAGTTAGTTGTTATGTTAGTTAGTTAGTTAGTTAGTTTAGTTGTTAATTAGTTAGTTAGTTTAGTTAGTTAGTATGTAGTATAGTAATTAGTTAGTTGTTTAGTGGTAGTTAGATTAGTTAGTTAATAGTTAGTGATTAGTATATAGTTGTTGGTTGGTTATGGTTATACTTAGTTAGTTAGTATAGATAGATATTTACGAACTTAGCTAGTTCGTTAGTGAGTGAGTTAGTTTTTTTGAGTGGTGAGTGAGTGAGTGAGTGGTGAGTGAGTGAGTGAGTTAATTAGTTAGTTAGTTAGTCATTAGTTTGTTAGTAGTTGTTAGTTAGTTTAGTTAGTTATTAGTTAGTTAGTTAGTTAGTTGTATAGTTTAGTTAGTTAGTTAGTTAGTTAGTTAATTAGTTATTAGTTAGTTTAGTTAGTTAGTTATGTAGTTGTTAGTATTACTTAGTTATTAGTTAGTTTAGTACTTAGTTAGTTGTTAGTGAGTAGTTAGTTTGTTTGTGAGTAGTTAGTTAGTTAGTTAGTTAGTCAGTTATTATTAGTTAGTTAGTCATTGGTTAGTTCTTTGTTAGTTAGTTAGTTACTTAGTTAGTTACTTAGTTAGTTACTTAGTTAGTTAGTTAGTTAGTTAGTTTGTTAGGTTAGAGGTAGTGTTAGTTAGTTAATTAGTTAATTTTAGTTGTAGTTTGTTGGTTAGTTAGTTAGTTATTAGTTAGTTAGATAGTATTTAGTACTTAGCTAGTTGTTAGTGAGTGAGTTAGTTTGTGTGTGGAGTGAGTGATGTGAGTTGAATGAGTGAGTGAATTAGTTAGTTAGTTAGTCAATTAGTTGGTTAGTTTGTTAGTTAGTTAGTTAGTTAGTTACTTAGTTAGTTAATTAGTTAGTAGTCAGTTGGTTAGTTAGTTAGTTACTTAGTTTAGTTAGTTAGTTAGTTAGTTAGTAGTTAGCTAAGTTGTTAGTCAGTTAGTTAGTTAATTAGTTATTTAGTATAGATTGATATTTATGTACTTAGCTAGTTCGTTAGTGAGTGAGTTAGTTTGTTTGTGAGTGAGTGAGTGAGTGAGTGAGTGACAATAGTTAGTTAGTTAGTCAATTAGTTCTGTTAGTTTTGTTAGTTAGTTAGTTATTAGTTAGTTAGTTATTTAGTTAGTTAGTTGTTAGTTAGTTTTTAGTTGGTTAGTTAGTTCTTGAGTTGTTAGTTAGTTAGTTAGATAGTTAGTTAGTTTTAGTTAGTTAGTTACTTAGTTACTTAGTTTTACTTACTAACTTAGTTAGTTACGAAGTTTGTTAGTTAGTTAGTTAGTTAATTAGTTATTAGTTAGTTAGTTAGTTAATTAGTTAGTTTGTTAGTTAGTTAGTTAGTTAGTTAGTTTGTTAGTTAGTAGTTAGTTAGTTAGTTAGTTGGTTAATTAGTTAGTTAGTTAGATAGTATTTAGTTTTAGTTAGTTAGTTACTTAGCTACTTAGTTAGTTACTTACTTAGATAGTTTCTATTTTGTTAGTTAGTTAGTTAGTTAATTAGTTAGTTAGTAAATTAGTTAGTTGTTTAGTTAGTTAGTTAGTTAGTTAATTAGTTAGTTGTTAGTTAGTTAGTTAGTTAGTTAGTTAGTTACTTAATTAGTTAGTTTTTAGTTAGTTATTTAGTTAGTGAATTAGTTAGTTGTTTAGTTAGTTAGTTAGTTAGTTAATAGTTTGTTAGTTACTTAGTTGTTGGTTGGTTAGTTACTTAGTTAGTTAGT
>JAPXFY010006774.1:0-12059 GCA_030674185.1 Monoplex corrugatus | reverse complement strand
TTGTTTTTTTATTGTTGCTTAAAGCCCGCCGACTCGCAAAAACCATACAACACATGTTCACAAAAACCCACACCACCCCACACACACACCCACACACAACACACACACCACACACACACACATACATACATACATACACATACACACATGCACACACACGCACGTACACACACGCGCACACACCATAACACATACATACCAGACACGTACGCATGCACACAGACACACAGACACATACATACACAGACCGTACGCATGCACACACCCCACACACACACCACCACACACCAACACACCCCACCACCGCACACACACACACACACACACACACCACACATTCACTCACGAACATGCAGCTTGAGTTGAACAAGAAAATAAAATGTTTTCATGTTTCAACTTCTAACTCTGTCTGTTTGTCTGTTTGTCTGTCTGTATCTGTTTCTCTCTGTCTGTCTCTGTCTGTCTGTCTGTCTGTCTGTCTCTCTCTGTCTGCCCTCTCCTCTCTCTCTCTTTCTTGTTCTTCTAATTTTCATATTTTTGCATCGTTATTCCCCAAAGAGAACCACACCCGTCAAAGGGGATGCTAGAACATAACGATTGTCTTCTATATTTGACATCAGTTCAGAAATGTAATGAATGGCTTTTTTATTCTTTACTGTTTAAAATTGTTGCTGGTACATATTTAGGCCTTACTATGAACTATAAACTTCATGGGCGTAATCCTTACTTAGGTATATTGAAAAAACCCTATCTTTAACTTGAACTAAATTAAATAGAACAAAAACCGCCTCTAATAACTCAAAGTGTTCTTACTCACACACACACACACACACACACACACACACACACAACACACACACACACACACATCCCACACACGCGCGCGCGCGCACCCACGTACGAGAGAGAGAGAGAGACAGACAGCCCGACAGATAAAGAAGAGAGAGGGAGGAGAGAGGGAGGTGACAAAGAGACAGAGAGACAAAAAAATTTAAAGAGAGAGGGGGACAGACAGAGAGAGAGAGAGAGAGAGAAAGGAGTGTGTGTGTGGGAGATACTGAAGCAGGGACAGAGAGAAAAAGAACGAAAAGAGAGGGGAAAGAGAGGGGAGAGAGAGGGGAAAGAGCAGAGAGGGGAGGGAGAGAGAAAGAGAGGAAGGAGAGAGAGAGAGGGGAGAGGGGAGGAGGGGGGAGAGAGAGAGGGGAGAGAGAGAAAGAGAGAGAGGAGAGGAGAGAGAGAGAGAGAGAGTAGGCCCTACATACTGAACTGAAAAAAAACATCGGTAACACACGGTATATAAATGAACTGACATTGCCCCCAAAACCCCACTCAGTGGCTGTAACATTTAAAAAAAAAAGTTGCACGCAAACTATTTATCGTTCTACCGTCTGTCCAATCCGCTGCAAATATAACCTTTCCCCGACATTGCTGGTGGGTGTGTATATGTTTGTGAATCCCAATATATTTTGTGTCTTTGTCTCTCTCGCTTTAGACTAGTACAGGTGTTTTTTCTGCACAGAGTCGATTTCTAAAACCATTTACTTTGTCTGAGTCCCCCGTTTACTAACTTGAACTTGGTTTCTGCCTAATTTTTGACCCAGCGAAATAGAATAGATCGTTGTTGTTATTTTTGTTACCGTTATTTTTTCTTTAAAGCCCAGCCGACTGCGTACAGCCATATCAGGGGTACATCGTTTCAAAAAACACACAATCCTTCACGGTAAAAAAAGGAAAAGAAAATTGAGTACCCCACATATCAATGCATTCGCGCACATAATCTAAAGGGATGCCCCTGACGTTGACTACTCCGTTTCCCAAATTTATCACACAAGGGATGTATAAAACAAACCTGAATGAAAATTGAACATGACTAAGGACATTTAAACATGTATAAAAACGGGCCAAAAATTGCTTCCGTAACACACTCGCGTACACACACACACACGTATACACACACGCACACATACACCCCACACATACACACGCACACACACCACACATACACGCACACACTCGCCCCCACACACATAACACGCACACACTCGCACACACACCACATACACACACACGCACACACACACACATACACACACATACATACACGCACACGCACGCGCACACCACACCACACACATACACACACACATACACGCACACACACACATCTTACATACACGCACACGCACGCACACACACACATACACACACACAATACAACACCACACTCAAGCCCCACCACACACCACACTCAAACACACACCCCACACTCAAACACACAACCACACACCCTGCACACACACACACACCCCCACACACACCACACACACACCATAACACACACACTCACATTCAAACACACACACACACACACACTCAAACACACAAATTCAACACACCCACACACACTCAAACACATACAAACACACACAAACACACACACACACACACTCAAACACACGCAACACCACACACACACACACACATTCAAAACCACACACATACACTCAAACACACACACCCCCACACTCAAACACACACACACACACACCCCCACACACACACACACACCACACTCAAACACACATTCAAACACACACACTCAACCACATACACACGCAAACACACACACACACAAACACACACACTCAAACACACACCCACACACACACACACAACTCAAAAACACACATTCAAACACACACACACACACACACACTCAAACACACACACACTCCACACACACGCACACCTCAACAACACACACTCACACGACACACTCAAACACACACCAAAACACACTCAAACACACACACACACACACACCACCACACACACACACACACACACACACACCAAAACACACCACACACCCCACACACTCAAACACACACACATTGATTTTGACAAGACTCACTGGATTCGAACTCATGACTCATAGGGTTCGAACCCAAAACCTTCCATTCGGTAGTTCGTTGCGCTAACCACCACACCACGGCGACTGGTATACCAAAAACAAAATTTACACATTTTAGCCTCACCCCCCACCCCCCACGATCATCCTCACTCCATCAAACCCAAAGACCGAGATTTAAACCCTCTTAAATGTTTAAACATAATCTGGGGCAGAAACACCTCACAACGGATGAGGTGTGTGTGTGGTGTGGTGTGTGTGTGTGTGTGTTGTTTATGTGTGTGTGTGTGTGTGTGTGCAGTGGGGGAGGGTTGGGTTGGAAAGGTCAAAGGTCAGCCTAATCTCTTGTCCAAACATCAGATGTCACATGTTGGCCGCTATGAGCTGTCAGGTTGATGTTTTCTTCCTCTGTTGGGGACAGGATTCAGATCAGCGGGAGGTGAAGTGGTTGAATGCTCTTTTTTATAGTTGGTAGTGGTGGTGATGGTGGTGGTAGTGCTGTGTGGCGTATGTCTGTCTGTGTGCGTGTGCGTGCGTGTATGTGTGTGTGTGGTGTGTGTGTATGTGATTTCGTGTGTGTGTGTGTGTGTGTGTGTGTGTGTGTGTGTGTGTGTGTGTGTGTTGTATGTGTGTATGTATGTGTGTGTGTGTGTATGTGTGTATATATATATATATATATATATGTGTGTGTGTGTGTGTGTGTGTGTGTGTGTGTGTGTGTGTGTGTGAGTGGGTGTGTGTGATTTCGTGTGCGTGTGTGTGTGTGTGCGCTTGTGCGTGTGTGTGTGTGTGTGTGTGTGTGTGCTCGTGAGTGTATGTGTGCGTACGTGTGTGCGTGTGCGTGTGTGTGTGTGTGTGTGTGTGTGCTCGTGTGTGTATGTGTGCGTACGTGTGTGCGTATTGTGTGCATGTGCGTGTGAGTGTGCGTGTGCGTGTGCGTGTGTGTGAGTGTGTGTGTGTGTTTATCTGTGTGTGTGTGTGTGGTGTGTGTGTGTGTGTGTGTGTGTGTGTGTGTGTGTGTGTGTGTATGTGTGGAATAAACAGGATACGTGTAATTTTCCGGTATTTTATTGTTTTACTTTTTATTTTTTGTTTGTTTTGTTTTCTTTTATTTTGTGTTTCCCATGGTTTTGCTTTGAATTAGTTTCGGTTGCTTGCTTCTAGCCAGTCTCAATAACAATAACAACAAATCATTCTTATGTAACAGAGTGCCTTGCTCTGTTACGATCTTTCCCCATTTACTTGCAACGCTCAAAGGCAACACCGTGTAGCGTGCTTGCCTAGATCAAAAACGCCTTGCGTTCTCTTGGTCAAATGTACTATTATCTCACAGCCTCTGCCTACCCATAGCTATGCATTGACATTCCAAGGATCTAGCCAGTACATGACGATTGTAGATAACATACTGCTAAACAATTAGCAGATCTACAATGTGTACATGTACTCTAAAGCAGGCCTACGACAAGATTTTGTCGTCATCTCCATCAGTATTACGTGGTAGTTTTACAGAACGTAGAGGGAGGGCCGTCACTAATGTATGCATGCTGCCTTCAGCATTATAGAACAATCACTGTGTAATTGCCGGCGGGAACACTCAGACAATGACCGCAGGGCGGTCTGTCTCAACCGCCTTAGGTATTTGTGGCTCGATAGCGAGGACATACCCACTCGCGAACTGCCGGACAATGACCAGCGTTTCACTGTGTGTACTGACGCGCTGCGTTAAAACTACACACTAAGTGTTGACTTATTAATTAGGTGAGAACAACCAATCAGACCTTGGCATCTGGTTGATTGATTAATTTGGTGAGAACAACCAATCAGACCTTGCCATCTGAAAGGTTTGAGATTTGAAAATATGACCATCATGCTCTGTTTCCCAGAGTACAATTAACAAGGCGCATCATAGCGTGGTGCTTTTCCACCGCCATTCTCAGTATTACCAGAGGTGCCCTTTCCTGCCACCACTCTTGATCTCACAGCAGGTGATCATCTTCACGGCATTACTGTAGTAAGTTCTGGATTTTTTATCACTTTATTATAATTTGTCATTTGCAGTAAGCTTAGACTTTAGTGTCTCTTATTTCTTTAGATTCTAGCTCGAGTCTATTGAGTACCGCGCTAGATTTGCAGAATTCGCACAGCGAGAAAGTATGTTTTGATCTAAACGATGTGCTATCTCACAAGATCTGTAGCACTTAGCGTGGCGGCCACCATTGTGAAGATGGAACTGAGATTTAAATGTAATAACCACTATAGATTTAGCCCCTATTTTCATGTGGCTATTGTAGGACTATGGACAACCATATTTCTGCCAAAAGCCAAGATACAAGGCATTGTGACAAGGTTGTATATTCACATACTGACATGATGACAGATGAAACACGTGCTCAGCTAATTGATCTGTTTGATGTATCCTTATCTGATCAGCACCACTGATAATCATGTATAGAGTGTTGTTTTGGTGACATGGTTTAATAGTAATATGCTATACTATTTTGTTATCATTGTCTCTAGCACTTGATCTAGAATTATACTTAATCACACAGAGATAATGGGTATAGATTACTCAAGTGTGTTCTCTCACACTGCTGACTGCTACTTGATTAGGTGCTGTTTGTGAAGACATAGTTCTCATTGTCTAAATAGGCCTACTATGTCATCACCACTGAAAAATTAACTGTCTGAAAGCTACCAGGATGCAATGCATATTGTACACTATTTTATACTTGATAATGTTGTATGTGTGTACATAATGGTAGTTGATGAAACATGTGCTCAGCGAACTGATCCAATTGTTGTATCCCTTGTCTGCTCAGCACCACTGCTATCATTATTAATATAGAATGTTGCTTTGATGACATAGCTTAACTAGTAATATGCTATGCTATTTTATCATCACTATCTCTAGCACTAGACATAGAATTACACATAACTACATGGAGCAAATATTTAATGGATGACTCAAGTCAAGTGTGTTGACTGCTATTCGATAAGGTAGACCCAATGTTTGTGATGACAGTTCACATAGTCAAATACTATGTCTGTCATCACTACAGAATAGTAACTGTCCAATAGCTGCCCACTCAGATGTTATGTAATAATGTTACAACTAACTCAGCCCATGGCGGCCGAACAGCTTAATATGACTGTGCATTATTTTTGCCAGTACATATTGAAAGTCTACTCTATGCTAAGGCTATCGAACAAGCAGTATGGTAGTTTTACCCTCAACTTATCAAAGGGTTACTCAATGTTTTGTCATCAATTGTTCCATGTTTACAAGTGCTAGTGCTTTAGAATGTAAATATCGACACCACATATTTTGGTATAAATGTAGTAGTTCTTTACACAACATTTTGTTATCAATTATTTGTTGCATGTTTACAAATGCTAGTGCTTTTGTTTGTAAATGTAGACATCTCTGTTAGAATGTAGTAGTTCACTCTTGTACGAGACATTGACATTGTTATTTCACAAAATGTGTACTTTGTCATTGTATTTATGAAACCTATTTTGTGTCTTACAGGCACTGTCTTCTTTGGCGTCTTCCTTCCTGTCTTCTTCTTCGTATTCTTTTGTCTCCTTCCATATCCTACGGTCCTTTTCCTTATTGTCATTTTCCCCATTTTCCCTGTTTTCCTTCCCTACCTATCCTCATCAAGAGATAATAAAGAGTCAAGTAACACAACGAGGACTTGTGTTTGATTGAGAGACTTCCCTTTCTGCTCTGGATTAAAGGAACCACCAAGCATCATCACCAAACCCCTTAACCCACTCATCCATCTCACCTGGCGCTGCGATTCATCAATATTATAACCATCATCACCTTACCAACCCCCCCCCCCCCCCCCCCCCTTAACCACGAGTCCATCACACCTGGCGCTGCGAGCAGGATCCAGATTCGGAAAGGGAACAACAAAACAAGAAGACAGTGCTACAGATTCATCAAGTTGCCAAACCATGTCGACAGCACAACTGTACCGACTTCCAAACTGTCCGGAGATGAAAGCAGTGCAGAAATCGACGACTTCATCCAGGAGGCCAGACTGATCCTACAGCTCCAGCCCCTGGATGACAAAGCAGCTGCCCTCTGGCTGATATCATCGTTAGAGGGCCCAGCTCGTCGAGAGGTGCTATGGCAACCAACAGCAAGAGTGGACACTCCAGACAAGATCCTGAAGATCATCCAGGACAACTGGGGTGACCAGAGGGACTCCACAACTCTTGCTGCCACCTTCTACAACAGGCAGCAGAGAAAGGGGGAGACTGTCACTGACTACGCGACCCACCTACGCGTACTCTGGATGAAGGCCAACCAAGCTGAAGAGGGGACATTGTCACCAACGCAGCTTCGGGACGCCTTCGTCTGTGGTCTCTCCCCAGGCGCTCTCAGGAGGGATGTCCGGCGATACATAAGAGATCATCCGGACACCACCTTCGAGGGAGCCAAGATGGAGCCCTGCGGTGGATGCGAGAGGACAGCTGTGCTGAACACCACCTGGCACAGCTGATAGTGGCCAACTCTAGCCCAGTCATCGCCCGTATGGAGGCACAGCTGGCAGAAATCAGTGCCAATGTAGACCAGCAACTCCTGCGGTGCCACACTGCGGTCTAAACCTCAACCCACCACGGCAACCACCTCTCCACAGCAGACAGCAACCTTCACCACGGCAACAGCAGCCACCAGAACATTGTCTTTGGTGTGACCGGGCCGGCCACACTGAAGACAAATGCTGGAACCGCGCCGGTACAAGAAGAGGGCCAAGCGGCGACGGCAGCCTGCACCCAAGCGGGCTGCAACGCAAGTGCAGACCCTACGTCACCCACGGACAAGCTGCAGGGCACAAGAGGAAGAAGCAGCATCCAGGCAAGTCCAAGCCTACCAATACTCCTTCTCCCTTGCCCCATTCTCCCTCTCTTCTTCATCAGCCCTCCAAATCTGCTGCTGCCCCCAAACTCCCCTGTGCCAGCCAGAGCCTGAGTGCTGTCAGCACTCCTGGAACCAACAGTGGACCTCCCATTCCAGTGCCACGCAGACACCGTCGTCGATCCCAAGGCCACCCGAGCCATGATGGTCGATGCCAGGACCCAGACAGCACCGGGCAGGCGACGTCTACACCAGCAGCTGATGACGACCTGCAGGTAGGCATGTATGTTTACTGCGGGACATGATTCCTGGTTCCAGCACAGCATGGACCAACACCTGGTCGCCGGACCTGTATTATGTGACGGCACGCCATCCCCAGCACCGTCACATCTACACAGTACAGTCACTGGCAGGTGGCCCTCACCAGGCCATATCCAGGATCCACCTCCTGCCAGCATCTGGGTCCATGCTAGACGCAAAGCCACAACCGACCCAGAATCAGTATCTGACTCTGAAGACGAGCAGTGGTTAGTCTGCCCACAGCCATGGTGGCAAACAACGCGGCCCACGGTGACAACAGCACCTGAGCCCACTGTACCAGAGCAGCCCACTACACACCAGTCCCTCCAAGACGGTCAACACGTCTCTTGAGCAGGACGGAGTGAGTCGTACCACAACGGGAACAAATAGTAATGAGTAGGCCTATAGTAATTTCTTTTCAGGTTCTACAGACCATAACATGGACAGATAATGTAGCCTACAACCAAAATTAACATTTTTGTAGGCTATGTGTTTAAATTGATAATCTGCCAAAGCTATGAACATTATATTTAGGTATTATTCTTTTCACTTGGCATGTAATAAGCATGCCATTGAAAACCTGGATTCTCACATTAATGCACTTGTCGATAGTGTGAAAGAGAGAAGACGTAAAAGGGAGAGACGAAGTTGAAGAGAGAGCGGTTTGTGCACCTGTGGAACCACCCCTTTGTGGGTTTGAGAATTCGGCGGACGAAATCTTCTTAACCCTCGCTTTGCCACCCAATCGCTTCACATAAGTTTCTCCCTTAAACGAAAACATAGCAAGACACAAAAACAACAACGACAATCGATCGATCGCGTAGCGAAATCGAAAAATACTTAGCTGCTCAGAGCGTACGAGGCGAGCTGGAAGATGGCTGCCGAGAAAAGAGGAAGAGCACCTGCGCATGCGCAAGACCGTAGACACTCTCAGAGTTACTGTCCCTTCGGACTTTATTGTTACGAGGCAGAATTGGCAAACCGCTGCCGCTTATTGCATTTGTGAGCCACGGTATAGTATGTGTAATTAAATGATGCTTTTGATATTTACATGTAGTTTTATACATTTGTCATTTTGTTTCCCGTAATGAATGTTTTGATGCATAGGTATGGCAAAGAGGCTTTAGTGAATTTATTAAATGCTACTTTCTTTAATGCTACTTTCTCTAGCTTATTATGTTAAGGCATTTGCCATTTCAGTGTTTCATACTTTCGTACTGCCAGTTATGTTGACCAATTCAGAGTCCTAACTTGACCAAGTAGTGTAACTGTCCTTTCGGAACTGAAATTGCAACTCTTCCAGTGTGCCCATGAATACCCTAGTTAATATACAAGTGGATTCCATACTCCACCATATTCATAGCATTTTACAATTTCATGAATTCTTGAGTGGCCCTGAAATTTCAGCCCTCAAGAATTTACCCAATGTTCGCGCACCATCGCGGACGATGGTTTTCAAATTGGTGGGGGAGTGTAACAGAGTGCCTTGCTCTGTTACGATCTTTCCCCATTTTACTTGCAACGCTCAAAGGCAACACCGTGTAGCGTGCTTGCCTGATCAAAAACGCCTTGCGTTCTCTTGGTCAAATTGTACTATTACTCACAGCCTCTGCCTACCCATAGCTATGCATTGAACATTCCAAGGATCTAGCCAGTACATGACGATTGTAGATAACACACTGCTAAACAATTAGCAGATCTACAATGTGTACATGTACTCTAAAGCAGGCCTACGACAAGATTTTGTCGTCATCTCCAGTCAGTATATACGTGGTAGTTTTACAGAACGTAGAGGGAGGGCCGTCACTAATGTATGCATGCTGCCTTCAGCATTATAGAACAATCACTGTGTAATTGCCGGCGGGAACACTCAGACAATGACCGCAGGGCGCGTCTGTCTCAAACCGCCTTAGGTATTTGTGGCTCGATAGCGAGGACATACCCACTCGCGAAACTGCCGGACAATGACCAGCGTTTCACTTGTGTGTACTGACGCGCTGCGTTAAAACTACACACTAAGTGTTGACTTATTAATTAGGTGAGAACAACCAATCAGACCTTGGCATCTGGTTGATTGATTAATTTGGTGAGAACAACCATCAGACCTTGCCATCTGAAAGGTTTGAGATTTGAAAATATGACCATCATGCTCTGTTCCCAGAGTACAAATTAACAAGGCGCATCATAGCGTGTGCTTTTCCACCGCCATTCTCAGTATTACCAGAGGTGCCCTTTCCTGCCACCACTCTTGATCTCACAGCAGGTAATCATCTCACGGCATTACTGTAGTAAGTTCTGGATTTTTATCACTTTATTATAATTTGTCATTTGCAGTAAGCTTAGACTTTAGTGTCTCTTATTTTCTTTAGATTCTAGCTCGAGTCTATTGAGTACCCGCGCTAGATTTGCAGAATTCGCACAGCGAGAAAGTATGTATTTGATCTAAACGATGTGCTATTCTCACAAGATCTGTAGCACTTAGCGTGGTGGCCACCATTGTGAAGATGGAACTGAGATTTAAATGTAATAACCCTATAGATTTAGCCCCTATTTTCATGTGGCTATTGTAGGACTATGGACAACCATATTCTGCCAAAAGCCAAGATACAAGGCATTGTGCAGAGGAAGTAGTATTTTATACCTGACAAGGTTGTATATTCACATACTGACATGATGACAGATGAAACACGTGCTCAGCTAATTGATTCTGTTTGATGTATCCCTTATCTGATCAGCACCACTGATAATCATGTATAGAGTGTTGTTTTGGTGACATGGTTTAATAGTAATATGCTATACTATTTTGTTATCATTGTCTCTAGCACTTGATCTAGAATTATACTTAATCACACAGAGATAATGGGTAATAGATTACTCAAGTGTGTTCTCTCAACACTGCTGACTGCTACTTGATTAGGTGCTGTTTGTGATGACATAGTTCTCATTGTCAAATAGGCCTACTATTCATCACCACTGAAAATTAACTGTCCTGAAAGCTACCAGGATGCAATGCATTATTGTACACTATTTTATACTTGATAATGTTGTATGTGTGACAAATGGTAGTTGATGAAACATGTGCTCAGCGAACTGATCCAATTGTTGTATCCCTTGTCTGCTCAGCACCACTGCTAATCATTATTAATATAGAATGTTGCTTTGATGACATAGCTTAACTAGTAATATGCTATGCTATTTATCATCACTATCTCTAGCACTAGACATAGAATTACACATAACTACATGGAGCAAATATTTAATGGATGACTCAAGTCAAGTGTGTTGACTGCTATTCGATAAGGTAGACCCAATGTTTGTGATGACAGTTCACATAGTCAAATACTATGTCTGTCATCACTACAGAATAGTTAACTGTCCAATAGCTGCCCACTCAGATGTTATGTAATAATGTTACAACTAACTCAGCCCATGGCAGCCGAACAGCTTAATATGACTGTGCATTATTTTGCCAGTACATTATTGAAAGTCTACTCTATGCTAAGGCTATCGAACAAGCAGTATGGTAGTTTAACCCCTCAACTTATCAAAGGGTTACTCAATGTTTTGTCATCAATTGTTCCATGTTTACAAGTGCTAGTGCTTTAGAATGTAAATATCGACACCACATATTTTGGTATAATGTAGTAGTTCTTTACACAACATTTTGTTATCAATTATTTGTTGCATGTTTACAAATGCTAGTGCTTTTGTTTGTAAATGTAGACATCTTCTGTTAGAATGTAGTAGTTCACTCTTGTACGAGACATTGACATTGTTATTTCACAAAATGTGTACTTTGTCATTGTATTTATGAAACCTATTTTGTGTCTTACAGGCACTGTCTTCTTTGGCGTCTTCCTTCCTGTCTTCTTCTTCGTATTCTTTGTCTCCTTCCATATCCTACGGTCCTTTTCCTTATTGTCATTTTCCCATTTTCCCGTTTTTCCCTTCCCTACCCTATCCTCCAAAAAAAAAGAG
>JAPXFY010006773.1:0-7500 GCA_030674185.1 Monoplex corrugatus | reverse complement strand
AACCATTTATATGGTTTTAGCGCCAAGGGGTATAACTTATCCCTCTCATGCTGGCAACAAATGTAAACAAAGTGAAACAAATAAAGGAAACAGAAAAATGGAAAATTCAAACAAAGAGCAGAAAAGTAATATTTACAATATCAAAACAACAGTTTTACAGTAGAAGTGGACATGCGTGACCATCCAGCTATGCCTAATATTGACCTTCACTATTTTGGTTAAGGAAAAAGCTATTAGTCTTAACAAAAAACTTTTTCATATTGAAATTAAAGCAGCAATGTTCTTTTTCGTATCTCGTGTGCTTCCGCGATGTATTTAGAGATTGACTGTAAATTCTGTTTTTTCACATGCTAATAATGACCTTAGATCATGTCTTAACGCTGCTGGGGAGGAAAATATATTACATCTATTTCTTACAGTACTATAAGCTTCACATTCAGAAATAAATTGATTTTCGTCTTCCTTTTTTTGGTGGCATAATCTACAAAGTAAACCATCCTCACTGCTCCGCTGAAACCATCTTTGACTCTCATCAAGACCAAGTGTTCTTGTTCTAAAACTTGCAAATAGGCTCCGGTACCATCTATTTGTAACAACTGAAAGATATTTTTCAGCCCGGAAAATATTTTTAAAGGAGGAAGTACCATGCACATTTTGCATCTTCTCTTACCTGAGAATGCCAATTTTGTTTATAAGAGCTAATTAAACGGTCTTTGAGTTCGGATAAAAATACAATTTCACTGCCTACACCCTGACTAATCCAAACTATTCCAAACCCATTATTTGTCAAAATGTTCTTTAAATTATTTATCCAATTCTGTTTTCCTCTTTCGTGTTCGTGTAGCATCATATCATAAGCCTGTCTACATAATCTTGTTGTTGGTAGTTTCAAAATTCTTAGCCAGTACTTTACACACTTAACGTTTGTACGAATACTTAGCGGTATCTGCCACTTTCTCCATACACCATTTTATTAGAAGAATGAATTGGCACATTGAGGAAACGTTTGATTGCAAATGTATGTACAATTTCCAGTGTTTTATTTTCCAAAGTACCCCAGACTTCTCCTGCGTATGTTAGTATTGGTTCAATTTATGTATCGAAAAGCTTCCAATAAAGAGAGGGGTCAACAGAGGTTAATTTTTTTCATCGCTCTCAATATTTCAGTTACACCCTTTTTTGCTTTCGTACACATTTCCGTCCAGGCTGCTGTTAGGCTTAATTTCGTAGTAAAAATCAGCCCAAGATATATATACGAATTGATCACTTTGAGCTGACAATCCCCATACTGCCAATTTTCATTTTTTGAAAGGTGCCCACCCTTACGAAAAACAAGTATATTAGTTTTATCAAGATTAACACTCAATTATAATTTGTCTGCTTCTAGTTTTAGAATGTTTAACTGATTTTGTAGTCCAATAGCTGTATCTGAGATGAGTACTACATCAATCGCAAATAACAAAAAAAAAACTTGAATAGCTCCTGGGATAATATGTACACCGTGCCGTCCATTTTTGGATAATTTAATAGCAGAGAGAGAGAGAGAGAGAGAGAGAGAGAGAGAGAGAGAGAGAGAGAGAGAGAGAGAGAGAGAGAGAGAGAGAGAGAGAGAGAAATACATCTTTTATATACCACCACACATACACACAAACACACACAAACACATTCACACACACACACACACACACACACACACACACACACACACACACACACACACACACACTTATACTTACAATTGCTCCTGCACAGATAAACCCCAAAAGCAGTCAAAAAAAGAAAAATCACTAAATCCGCCTTAACAGAAGCCATCGTCCTCAAACCAGGAACCTAACTTCTCACGCACCACAAAATATACAACATCAAAATGAGCTCATAACAAGTTTTGTTGGTAATACGAAACTGTATGTGGCCATATTTCGCTCTTCGCCATCGCCCTGAACGAAATGTATCTTCAGTAGCAAGACAGTTGACGAAATTTCCGCGTTCATGTCCGTTGCGCATTTCACCAATAGGATACGACCTACAACAAAACAAAAGAAGAAAAGGAAGCCAAGACATACCTGATTTGTAAACTGAAACCTATTGTTAGTGTTGTTTCTGTTCAAGTCCCAGCCGACTGCGTAATCCATATCAGGGCTATCACCGATTAAAAACTTACACAATACTTCAACAGGAAAAACGAAAAAGAAAAGAAAAGAAAATTAAGTTCACATATCAATGCATTTCCACACATAAACTAAGAAGATGCCCCTGGCGTTGACCACTCCATCCAATTTATTGCGCAGGATATTTAATAAAAACACACCCGAAGACAAATTTAAACATAACTAAGGACATTAAAACATGTATGAAAATGGGTCTAAGTTATCTAAAATTGCTTCCCGTATCTTATTTTCCTAGAAGAAAAATGCAGTTGATACATTACCCAATTATCAATCCTAGACTTTGTCCAACACATATAGGTGGATGGACCAACAAGGCAGAAAATGAGAGGAAGAAATGACAAAAAGCAAAGCAACAAGGCAGAAGCAAAGAAAGTGACAGAAAAGAGAAAATTTCTAGCTCAGAATTTCCAGAAGGCGGGATACTATTTTATACATTATACTGAAAGAGCCCCCAGCATCCCCACAAGGGGGGGGGGGGGGTAACTGAAAGTGTCCCTTTGATCACAATAAGGCGTTAATAAAGGATGTAAGATTACCAGTGTTTCTGTCTATAGGAAGACACAATGAAATAAATACAAAGAATTGGTAGACGAGATGGCCCAAGCCATCTATCAGTGTTTCCCTCTCTAAGAAAATACTTTGAAATAAATGCAATAAAATGAACAAAATGGACAATCCCGATAAAATGAAATTGACAAACTATCTTACAACTGTTCATTTTTATATCTGTCATCATGGTGTAGTGGTTAGCGCAAAGATCACTGACTGGAAAGTTGTGAAAAACAAACAAGAAAAACTTCCCCCTTCCTTCCCAGAGTGGTGTGTGCCATTGTTTCATTACGAAGACACAGAGTGGTGTGTGCCATTGTTTCATTACAAAGACACAGTGTGGTGTATGCCATTGTTTCATTACGAAGACACAGTGTGGTGTGTGCTATTGTTTCATTACGAAGACACAGAGTGGTGTGTGCCATTGTTTCATTACGAAGACACAGAGTGGTGTGTGCCATTGTTTCATTACAAAGACACAGTGTGGTGTGTGCCATTGTTTCATTACAAGGACACAGTGTGGTGTGTGCCATTGTTTCATTACGAAGACACAGAGTGGTGTATGCCATTGTTTCATTACGAAGACACAGAGTGGTGTGTGGCCATTGTTTCATTACGAAGACACAGTGTGGTGTGTGCCATTGTTTCATTACAAAGACACAGAGTGGTGTGTGCCATTGTTTCATTACGAAGACACAGAGTGGTGTGTGCCATTGTTTCATTACGAAGACACAGAGTGGTGTGTGCCATTGTTTCATTACAAGACACAGAGTGGCGTGTGCCATTGTTTCATTACAAAGACACAGAGTGGTATGTGCCATTGTTTCATTACGAAGACACAGAGTGGTGTGTGCCATTGTTTCATTACAAAGACACAGAGGGGTGTGTGCCATTGTTTCATTACAAAGACACAGAGTGTGCCATTGTTTCATTACAAAGACACAGAGTGGTGTGTGCCATTGTTTCATTACGAAGACACAGTGTGGTGTATGCCATTGTTTCATTACGAAGACACAGAGTGGTGTGTGCCATTGTTTCATTACGAAGACACAGAGTGGTGTGTGCCATTGTTTCATTACAAGACACAGTGTGGTGTGTGCCATTGTTTCATTACGAAGACACAGAGTGGTGTGTGCCATTGTTTCATTACGAAGACACAGAGTGGTGTGTGCCATTGTTTCATTACGAAGACACAGTGTGGTGTGTGCCATTGTTTCATTACAAAGACACAGAGTGGTGTGTGCCATTGTTTCATTACGAAGACACAGAGTGGTGTGTGCCATTGTTTCTTACAAAGACACAGAGTGGTGTGTGCCATTGTTTCATTACAAAGACACAGAGTGGTGTGTGCCATTGTTTCATTACGAAGACACAGTGTGTGTGTGCCAGTGTTTCATTACGAAGACACAGAATGGTGTGTGCCATTGTTTCATTACGAAGACACAGAATGGTGTGTGCCATTGTTTCATTACGAAGACACAGTCGAGTTTCGTCCACTTCACGGATGTGTTATCGAGGGTGCTGCTCAAATCTCCTGAACAATACCACAGGTGTTTGTATCTTTCGAGCCTGGTTGATGCCAGGATATGTTGTAATGGTAAGCCTTGAGTACAGCCCTGTTGCGCGATCTCAATCATAGACAGAATTCCATAGCCTCACAATTACAGTCGCAATCGTCATAATCACCATCATGGTATTATAAAAGAAAAGGTGCCAGCTTCTGTGGCCATTAAGGTGACATAGAAAATGGGACCGAAAAATAAAAGAAATAAGGTGAGCACAAATGAAACTACTCAGTGCAATGAACAAAACAGCTTTTTAAACTGATGTGTGCCTATCAGTTAACATCAGGAACGGGACTCTTGAGTGTTATGTAGAATCAGTACTGTTGTACAGTTGTGAGGCGTGGACAGTCAACACGCAATTTCAGAACAAGAATGAGGCAACTGAAATGTGGTTCCTAAGAAGGCTGTTGCGACTACTAAGGACAGCAAAGAAAACAAACGAGACAGTCTTGACGGAGACAGACACAAGAAGGACATTAATAAAGAAGATGAGGAAAACACAAGCAACATTTAATAGGACATTTTATGAAGCAATAGAAGTTAGAGCACCTGGTCACAACAGGAAAGCTGGAGGGAAAGAGAGCACCAGTTAGACCAGGGAGAAAATATAAGATGGACTTGCAGAGCAGCTGAGGACAGAGAGGATGGCAGATAAACTTGCAGCTACAAGGGATAGATTCATGTGGAGGACCATGATCACAACACCATGAGGCAGGGCACATGATGATGATGATGATGATGATGATGATGATGATGAATGATGATGATGATGATAATGATGATGATGATACTGACATGATTCAGAAAATTCACGTTTTGTACTTACTCTGTGATCATCACCATAGGTTTCCTGACATAAAAGATGTGAAACTATCATTGTTTCTCTCTATTAAAAATGTTTTTTAAAAATACAATAAAATAGACAGGATGGCTAAGCCATTCTGACAATTCTTTCCTTTTATACAAAAGTAATCTTGTCGCTGAAAATTCAGATTGTGTATATTCTCTGTGATCAGTATGCTACATTCTTGAATATGTATGAAAATTATCATCGTAATTTCTCTTTCGAAAATAATTACAAAAATGAATAAAACAGTCATGCTATGTATCAATAATATCTTTTTATACAAATATGATTACAGAAAAATTCACATTATGTATTTTTCTCCGTGATCATAAAGTTTGATAAAAAAAATTCAGTGATGTAAAGCTGTCACACTTTCTATCTCTTGAAAAATTAAATGAATAAATGCCATCAAATAAACAAGACCGTCAAGCCATTGTAACAGTCTCCCTCTTTAGACAAAAGTTAATTAAAACACAATAGTTGGATTTTGTACTTTCTCCATGATAATTATAACACGTTCACGAATATAAAAAGATATAAAGACATCATTATTTCTCTGTTTATAAAGATATATAATTATGAATTATGGTCAACCCTTTCCAACAACTTTTAATATAACCAAAGCAAGAGTTCGGAAATTTAGATCATGTAATTTCTTTGTGTTCGTTATAAATCGTTCACGATTACAACAGATAGACAATTATCATTGTATCTCTCTTTTAACAGAAATTAAGTACAATAAGATAAACACAATGATCAAGCCATTCTAACAATCTACCTCTTTATACAAAAGTTACTACAGAACATTTAGATTTTTGTACTTTCTCACTGATCACCAAACGAATATAAAGGACAGACGACTATCATTGTTTCTCTGTTAAGAAAAACAAATACAGGAAAAGAAACAGGATGCTGAAACCAACCTAACAAGTGTCCCATTTTATACAAAACTCAATACACAAAGTCCGTGTTTTGCATTTGCACAAAAGATCTCTCAGAAATGTGAAGCTGATAGAATCCACATTTTGAACTTTTACAGGTCACTGTGTCATTGAAGAAACTTTAGATGAAATCGAGGGTTACCAGCCGGAGTGGTGTATCCCAAAAGGAATAAAGGAAGGAAGTTACACCCTTCTGGCTGATAACACACGACGTAAAGTTGATGAGCATCGAGAATAATAAGTAGACGGTTATGACAGTGAAAAGAAATCAGCATTATCAAAATCCCTGATGAACTGCTGTACACACACACACACACACACACACACACACACACACACACACACACACACACACACACACATACACACACACACACACACACACACACACACACACACACACACACACACACACACACACACACACACACACACACACACACACACACCACACACCACACCACACACACACACACACAACACACACACATCACACAACACAACACACACAACATAACACACATAACACACACAACACAACAACACACATCGCACACACAACACACACACATACACACATACACAATACACACACAACATACACACAACACTACACACAACACACACAAACACACACAACAACACACACACACAACACACACACATACACACACAACACACACACACACACACAACACACACACAACACAACACATATACACAACATACACATACATACACACACACACACAACAACATACACATAACACACACACACATAATACACACACACACATATCACACACATACATACATACACACATACATACACACACACACACATCACAACATACAACATACACACAACATACATACACACACACACATACAACACATACACATACACACAACACACACACCACACACATTACACACACATAACATACATACACAACATACATACATTACACACAACACACACACAACACACCACACAACACACACACACATTCACACCACACAACACATACACATCACACAACATACAACAACAACATACATACACACATACATACATACATCATACATACATACATACACACACACAAACACACACACACACACACACAACAACACACACACAAACACACACACACACACCACACACACACATTATCACATCACACACACACAACACACCACACACACACACACACACACATACATACACACACAAACACACATACATACATACATACATACATACATACATACATACATACATAGCATACATAATACATACATGCACACACACAACACCACACACACACACACACACACATCATCACACACACACACACACCACACACACACACACACACACGCACACACACACACACACACACACACACACACACACACACACACAC
>JAPXFY010000677.1:45000-50202 GCA_030674185.1 Monoplex corrugatus | reverse complement strand
TGGTGAAGGTGAGGTTAAAGGGCAAAGATTATTCCATGTGTGGTTTGAGCTGTGGTGAAAGTGAGGGTTAAAGACAAAGGTTATTCCGTGTGTGGTTTGAACTGGGTGAAGGTGAGGTTAAAAGGGCAAAGGTTATTCCATTTGTCTTTTGAGGTGGGTGAACGTAAAGGGTATAGGGCAAAGGTTATTCCGTGTGTCTTTTGAGCTGGGTGAAGGTGAAGGGTAAAGGGCAAAGTTTATTTCGTGTGTGTTTTGAGCTGGGGAAAGGTTATTCCGTGTGTGTCTGGAGCTGGGTGAAGGTGAAGGGTAAAGGGCAAAGGTTATTCCATTTGTCTTTTGAACTGGGTGAAGGTTACGGATAAAGGGCAAAGGTTACTCCATTTGTGTTTTGAGCTTGGTGAAGGTGAGGGTTAAAGGGCAAAGGTTACTCCATAATCCTGTGGATGTAGGGGAGGAAGATGGTCCAGACCTCAATTTTTTGTTGGGGCCAGCATTATATGGAGGGTGGGGGTGGTCTCACTTGTTGTTTTACTTTTACCCTCAGGTACCTATTCATACCCTTCATACCCGTTCACATTGACTGCCACATATTCGAAGATTTTTCTGGGGCAGAACTGGGTGGTAAATATCAAATACGAGAAATACAAAACCAGTCTCAATATATTTGACCTACGTTTGCTGCTAAACCTCAGAGAGAGAGAGAGAGAGAGAGAGAGAGAGAGAGAGAGTGAGAGAGAGAGAGAGAGGCAGACAGACAGACACACACACACACACAGACAGGCACACAGACACGCAGACAGACAGACACACAGCCACACAGACGCACAGACAGACAGAAATGGAAACAGAGAGAGAGAGCGACGGACAAATACAGAGACAGACAGGCAGGCAGACAGACAGAGAGAACAACAGGGAGACAGACAGAAAGAGAAGGAGACAGACAGAAACCGAGAGAAAGAAAGAAAGAGAGAGAATGAGAGAGGGAGAGAAGAAGAGAGAGAGAGAGAGACTGAGTAGAGATAGAGAAGAAGGAAGAGAGAGACAGAGACAGAGACACAAAGACACAGAGACCAAAGAGACAGAGAGAGACACAGAGAGAGAGGGAGAGAGAGAGAGAGAGAGAGAGAGAGAAGGAAATAGAGAAACAGAGCCAGAGACACAGACAGAGACAGAGAGCCAGACAGACAGAGAGAAGGAGCGACAGAGAGAGAGAAACACAGGAGAGAGAGAGAGAGAGAGAGAGAGAGAGAGCTACAGACAGAGAGAGAGAGAGAGAGAGAGCTACAGACAGAGACAGAGAGAGAGTGAGAAAGACAGAGACAGAGATAGACAGAAGGAGACAAAGAGAAAGAGTGGGAGAAAGAGACACAGAAGAGATAGAAAGAGAGAGACACACACAGACAGAAAGAGAGACACACACAGACAGAAAGAGAGAGACACACACAGACAGAAAGAGAGACACACACAGACAGAAAAAGAGAGACACACACAGACAGAAAGAGAGAGACACACACAGACAGAAAGAGAGACACACACAGACAGAAAGAGAGAGACACACACAGACAGAAAGAGAGAGACACACACAGACAGAAAGAGAGACACACACAGACAGAAAGAGAGAGACACACACAGACAGAAAGAGAGACGCACACAGACAGAAAGAGAGAGACACACACAGACAGAAAGAGAGAGACACACAGACAGAAAGAGAGAGACACACACAGACAGAAAGAGAGAGACACACACAGACAGAAAGAGAGAGACACACACAGACAGAAAGAGAGAGACACACACAGACAGAAAGAGAGAGACACACACAGACAGAAAGAGAGAGACACACACAGACAGAAAGAGAGAGACACACAGACAGAAAGAGAGAGACACACAGACAGAAAGAGAGAGACACACAGACAGAAAGAGAGAGACACACAGACAGAAAGAGAGAGACACACACAGACAGAAAGAGAGACACACAGACAGAAAGAGAGACACACAGACAGAAAGAGAGACACACACAGACAGAAAGAGAGAGACACACACAGACAGAAAGAGAGACACACACAGACAGAAAGAGAGAGACACACACAGACAGAAAGAGAGAGACACACACAGACAGAAAGAGAGACACACACAGACAGAAAGAGAGAGACACACACAGACAGAAAGAGAGAGACACACATAGACAGAAAGAGAGACACACAGACAGAAAGAGAGAGACACACACAGACAGAAAGAGAGAGACACACATAGACAGAAAGAGAGACACACACAGACAGAAAGAGAGAGACACACACAGACAGAAAGAGAGACACACACAGACAGAAAGAGAGACACACACAGACAGAAAGAGAGACACACACAGACAGAAAGAGAGAGACACACACAGACAGAAAGAGAGAGACACACAGAAAGAGAGAGACACACACAGACAGAAAGAGAGACACACACACAGAAAGAGAGAGACACACAGACAGAAAGAGAGAGACACACACAGACAGAAAGAGAGAGACACACACAGACAGAAAGAGAGAGACACACAGACATAAAGAGAGACACACAGACAGAAAGAGAGACACACAGACAGAAAGAGAGACACACACAGACAGAAAGAGAGAGACACACACAGACAGAAAGAGAGAGACACACAGACAGAAAGAGAGAGACACACACAGACAGAAAGAGAGAGACACACACAGACAGAAAGAGAGACACACACAGACAGAAAGAGAGAGACACACACAGACAGAAAGAGAGAGACACACACAGACAGAAAGAGAGAGACACACACACAGACAGAAAGAGAGACACACACAGACAGAAAGAGAGACACACACAGACAGAAAGAGAGAGACAACACAGACAGAAAAAGAGAGACACACACAGACAGAAAGAGAGAGACACACACAGACAGAAAGAGAGAGACACACAGACAGAAAGAGAGACACACACAGACAGAAAGAGAGACACACACAGACAGAAAGAGAGAGACACACACAGACAGAAAGAGAGACACACACAGACAGAAAGATAGAGACACACACAGACAGAAAGAGAGAGACACACACAGACAGAAAGAGAGAGAGTTAAACAGAGACAGAGAGAAAGACAGAGGATCTTGTCTACTAAGACATCCCACAAGTCTTTACCGTCCACGTTGGATAAGGATTAGGAGGAAACAAACAAAAAACACACAAAAAAACCCACAAAACAACCGAAGGAGCTGGTGCAGTTAGAATGTCCTTTTTTTTTATGTCTTTTCTTCTGGTCTCATTTTCAGTCGCTTTCATAAATCCAAACGACTGCCCGCAGTCGAGCAAACACGAACCAGAAACACACCCCAAAAAGAATCAGAACGAGTATTTAATAGATCAAAATAAAGACAGGCCGCACGACTAGTCGCCGTGGTGTAGTGGTTAACACAACGGACTACTGACTGGAAGGTTGTGGGTTCGAATCCCCATCAGTACCTTCAAAAATAATCGTGGGAGTTTTCAGCTCTGACCTGCTCCTCCTCTATGGGCTCATTGCAAAGACTGGGACCACACAGTCGAGTCTCATCCACTTCACGGATGCGTCTTTGAGGGTGTTGCTTAAATCTTCTGACCAACACCCCTAGTGTTTGTATCTCTCGGGCTTGGTTGATGCCAGGATATATTACGATAGTAAGCGTAGAGTACAACCCTGTCACGCAGTCTCAATTCTAGATGGAACTATATATCATCACGATTATCATTCTCATCGACATCATCACCATCATTGCATTGTAAAAAAAAAACTGTTCCAGCTTCTGTGGCCATTAATTAAAGCGGCAAAGAAAATGGGACGGGACAATAATAGGATGAGCACAAAGGTAACCTCCCTGAGTGCAATGATCATAAAAAATTGAAAAATAAAGACAGGCTGCACATTTTAAGCCAACTGGCATTTATCAGAAGTACACAAAACCCAGCAAAGAAACAACAGACAAATCGTAGCAGGCGTTGAGTAGACAACTTTTCTTACTGCCTTAGTGCTCTTCTAGTCAGAGAAATATTAAGGTAGTCTTGCTGTTGGTTTTTTTTTCGCCCCCGCTAAATTTTGCTTTTTTTTCTCCTTATCAGCTAAAGATCAACTAGGTCTTTCTCTTGTTTTTATTTGTTTGTTTGTTTATTTGTTTGTTTGTTTGCTTGTTTGTTTGTTTCGCTCAGTTTTGCATACGTTTGTTTTATACTGATCAGCTGAGAAAGTCTTGCTTTTTTTCGCTAGTTTTGCACATAATTTTTTCTTCTGAATCGGCAGGGAAGTCCTGCTGTTTTATTGGGTTTTTTTCTTTTACTAAGTTTTGCACATATTTTTTTCTCCTAAACAGCTAAGCAGAAGGGAAATCTTGCTGATGTGTGTGTGTGTGTGTGTGTGTGTGTGTGTGTGTGTGTGTGTGTGTGTGTGTGTGTGCGTGTGCGTGTGTGTGCGTGTGTGTGTGTGTGTGTGTGTGTGTGTGTGTGTGTGTGTATGTGCGTGTGTGTGTTTTGTGTGTGTGCGTGTGCGCGCGCGTGTGTGTGTGGGTGTGTGTGCGTGCGCGGGTTTTTTCGGCTCCAACCAGCTCCTACCCAGAGTTGGGCATGCTATGGGCTCATTGGGAAAACTGGAACCACACAGTCAAGTCTCATCCACTTTAAATTTCATTTTGTTGTTTGTGTGTGTGTTTATTTATGGTCCAAATCGCATAATTTTCAGTAGGCATGTGCAACAATGCCTTAGTGACAAAGTCATAAAATTAAATGGACGTGGTATACAAAATGACGGAGTTATGGTCATTTACGTGAAAGTATGGGTGATTTTTCACCCAGGAGGTATGGGGAAGGATATATATTATATATTATATAAATTATTAAGGGATGCGTCATTGAAGCCGTTGCTCAAATCTTCTGACCTATGCTGGAGGTGTCTGTATCTCTCGGGCCTGGTTGACGCCAAGATATATTACGATAGTAAGCGTAGAATGCAATCCTGTCACTCAGCCTCAATCCTAGATGGAACTCCACAGCATCATGATTATCATCCTCATCGTCATCATCATCATCGCATTTCAAAAACTGTCTTGGCTTCTGTGTCCATTAAGGAGGCGTAGATAATGGAACAAGAAATAGGTAAACGTGAAGGAAATATCCTGAGTGTAGTGATCTTACAAAATATTCTTTTCTTGTCTGTTATGTACGTTTGACT
>JAPXFY010000677.1:20000-37500 GCA_030674185.1 Monoplex corrugatus | reverse complement strand
AACTGGAATATATTATCATCGATAAGAAATGGAGAAATAGTGCAAAATATTGTAGAGCATTCAACTCGTTTGTCAGTGTTGCATCAGACCACCGCATTGTTTCTGCTCGACTTCGATTGAGCCTTCGAGTAAATAAAAAAATTTAAAAAAATCTTGCAATACTACCCTATATGACTGGTCAAATCTGACAACCTGGAAATTCGTAACATCTTCATTACAAGGGTGAGAAATAGATTTGCTGCCCTTCAATATAGTCTCAGCAAAGACACAAATGGAGATACAATCAAACAAGTTCAAGACTTTGAATATCTGGGCAGCTACATTGACTCCACGGAACAAGACGTCAACACCAGACTCGGAAATGCATGGGGCGCTCTAAATCAAGTGGACAAATCTGGAAATCCAATTTACCAGACAACCTGAAAAGGAACTTTTTCCGAGCAGCAGTAGAGTCCGTTCTTACATATGGCTCAATCTCTTGGACCCTAACAATGACATTGGAGAAAAAGATTGATGGAGCATATACACGAATGCAGTGTGCAGCCGTGAACAAATCCTGGAGAGAACATCCAACTAACAAAAAGTTATATGGTAAGATCCCACCAATCAGTAAATCAATACGTCAACAAAGACTGCACTTCGCGGGACACTGCTGGCATAGCAAAGAAGAACTGGTGGGGGATGTTCTACTATGGAGTCCCAGCCATGGCAAACAAAGACCAGACGTCCAAAGAAGACCTTCATCGACCAACTGATGGATGATACAGGCTGTCAGTATGATGAACTACCTACTGCAATGTCTGACAGAGAAGGATGGAAGAAACGTGTCATGGATAGCTGAGCAAGCTCGACATGATGATGTCTCATTTCTGTAGAGTCACAAATGCACTCAATGTAGGGCTATGTATCCAAATATCAATCCTAAGACAAAGTATGTGAGACTTTATGGAACCCATGTAGGTGAATGGAGCAGCAAGGCAGAAAATGGTAGGAAGAAATAAAAGAAAGCAAAGAAACAAGGCAGAAAAAAAATGACAGAAAAGAAGAAATTTCTGGCACAGAATTTCCAGAAGGTGGGGATATTATTTATACTGAAAGAGCCCTGGCATCGCCACTGGGGAACCACCACAGTGGGTTAGAATCAGAAACTCACAGAAATATGTCACACATTCTCACACAGAGGGGTTACAAATCGATTTTAACGACTTCACGATAAAGGTATCGGTAGAAAATGTGCCATGTGTGGTGATCATGGCATTAGCCTTAAGCCTGCACATAAACCTATGAGCTGGCCAGGTCCTGAGGTCTTACCATGCCTATGTTTTAGCTAGTCTACATTTGTACACTACTATTGTATTGGTCTATCAATTAGAACAACCCTGGTTACATGTAAAGGACATGTGTCCTGTGTATCTTATCTTTAAAGAAAAAAACATATGTAAAGTAAATAAATGAATAATTAAAGGTCTGAATCACAACACAACCAGCCACTCAGTAGAAACTCGTCTCACATCACAAAAAGCTCCCCAGTCAATGCACAAAGCCTCAGCTGCCTATCAACAAGGTGAAGACAGTATTTCCTTAATCACAGCCCCGCCAGTCTGTCATCCACTTCCGAGGAAAGAAAAGAGGAAATAGATAATGAAGGAGTGAGAGAAAGGACAATGAAGGAGGCGTATGGGGTGGGGTGAGGAGTTAAAGGGGGTGGGGGGTTAATAACAACATCAACAATATACAACAGGAGTGTTACCTTTTCATCACGCCATGAACGAGCGTTGGGTCCTGGTTTCACTCTGTCTTCCACCTTCAGAACTTTGACCAGGTTTGGCCCTCTTGGTTTTAATGTTTTGGACGCAGTCTTGTCTACCCTCGCCCGATGTGACTTCAAACGTGAGAAATACAATTCTGCCGACGTCTGCATAGGAGTTGCTGCTGACCTCTGTGTGGGAGTGGCCACTGACGTCTGTATGGGAGTGGCCGCTGACGTGTGCGAGGCTGTTACCACTGATGAACCTGCAGCTAGGCCCATGGCCATTGCTGTCTCTACGCCTGTAAATGGCACAGCTTTTGATGTCCCAGTGGATGTGGTCACTGATGTCCCTGTAAAGGAGGTGCAACATTTGTTTAAGGCGCACTTTCATTATTTGGTTGATAAGGCCCTGTTCTTCAGTGTTACACAGAACTGATACTGTTGTGTGGGTGTGAAGCGTGGACAGTCACCACACTCAAAGTCAGAATTGAGGCAGCTGAAATGCAGTTTGTAAGGAGAATGGTGAGTGTTCCATAGACTGCAAAGAAAACAAACGAACCAGTCTCGAAGGAGGCAGACACACACACACACACACACACACACACACACACACACACACACACACACACACACACACACACACACACACACACACACACACACTCACACTCACACACACACACACACACACACACATTACTGAAGAAATTTAGGAAATGACAAGCAACATTTATAGGAATTTTATGAGGCAAGAAAAATTAGAGCACGTATTTGCAACAGGAAAGCTGGAGGGAAAAAGAGCACCAGGTAGACCCAGGGAGAAAATATTGAACGGACTTGCAGGGTGGCTGAGGACAGAGAGGGTGGGAGATGTACTTGCGGCGACCAAGGATAGATTCATATGGACAGCCATGATCGCCAATGTCATGCAGCAGGACACATGATGATGATGATGAGGCGCTGCCTGGATAGTGCTTAGTGTGGTAAAGTGTGGAGAAGGGGGTAGAACTCAGGCCTCTAAGATCAAGCGCCTGATGAAACTGCTTCACATATCCTAACCTCAGATTTGTGAGGTGTGGCAACAAGCTGACCAGGAATACTGAGATTGGTCCAGTCTGTTACTGGTGTCTCTGGCGTTATTTCAAAAAAGATTTACAGTGCTCGGACAGCGCTGCATGCGCTCCACCCATATCTGCCAGTTACTATCTGATATTTTCTGAGCCTGCTCAAAACCCTAAGCAATGGCAATGTCCTGAAATGGGGAATCAAGATGCTTCCATTCTTTTCGTTGCTTGTGGCTCTCTGGCATAACGTGGTGGACCCATAAACACATACCAGTCGTGGTGGTGTAGTGGTTAGTGCAATGGACTGGAAGGTTGTGGGTTCGAATCCCCATCAGTCCCTTCAAAAGTCATTGTGCCTGATGTGTTTCCTGGAGATGTTGTTGTGTTTCCGTACAGGTTTCAGCCTGGATATGCTGATGTTGTCTTTGCTGCCCTCAAGAGAATTTCGGATATGGATCCTTCACGACTATTGACGGATCCTAGGTTATTGTTATTGTTGTTTAAAGCCCAGCCAACTGTGTAGAGCCATATCAGGGCTATAACCACCTCAAAGTACACAATTTCAACACGAAATAAAAAGAAATGAAAATAAAGTACACATATCAATGCATTCGCGCCCATAATCTAAGAAGATGCCCCCGCCATTGACCACTTCATCCAATGTATCGCACAGAGGTTCAAAAAACACACCTGGATACAAACTTAAGCATACCTAAAGACACTAAAAACAGGAAGCTGGTGGATGTGGTGAGGGAATCAAAGGGTTAAGTGTCTGTTTTGCTAGAGTGACTGACAATGCAGGATGCTGGTGGACAGGTAACGGGAGTCAAAGGGTTAACTTCTTGTCCCAACTTTCGGTAGTTTAATTCGATGTGGAAGTTCAATCATTTGATTTTGAATGGGAGCAAATTCTAGGCCTAAAATATAAAACTGAACTTAGTGTAGAAAAAAAAAAGAAAAGAAAAAAAAGGAAAAAAACACAACAGCAAACAAACAAACAAAAACAACAACAAAAACGAAAATGAATATGCTGAAATCGAAAATAGATCCAGCAGGCCTAACTACCGAAAACGTAAAATCATGCTACACGATAATACTATAGTACTTACTATAATAATAATATATTTTATTTATATAGCGCAAAATCTTGGTAAAATCAAATCTAAGCGCTGAGCGTATACATGCATACATACCTACATACATATGAGCGTATACATTCATACATACATGCATACATACTTACATACATAAATCTAAGCTGAGCGTATCCATGCATACATACATACATACATAAATCTAAGCGTATACATACATACATACATACATACATACATACATACATACATACATACATACATACATACATACGTACGCACATGCATACATAATAATTACAATATTTATATAGCGCAAAATCTCGACAAAATCAAATCCAAGCGCCGAAAAGACACACACGCACGCACGCACGCACGCACGCACGCACGCACACACACGCACCCACACACACACACACACACACACACACACACACACACACACACACACACACACACACACACACGCATGGCCACAAATGGGGAGAAGAATAAAAGCAATAAAAGCAAGAATAAAAGCAATGGAAAACCACAGAGAGCACATCATATACAATTATATATTAAAACAAAGTGATTCCCCTCCGAGCAGAGACAGGCTGCAGAGGGGGGTTGAGTGAGGTTAGGATTTTATGCAGAGGAGAAAAGGTGAGTTTTGAGAGCGGACTTGAAGGAGACAAAAGTAGGTTGCTGACGGACTGAGAGAGGAAGTTTGTTCCAGGAGAGTGGACCAGAAACAGAGAAGGCTCGTGGACCATAGGTATTGAGCTTAGTGTGTGGAAAGCGAAAAGTCAGAGGATCGGAGGCAGAGTGGAGGGTACGTGAGGGAACATAGATCTCAAGTAGGCTTGACAGGTAATCGGGGGCTGCGTTATTGAGGCTTTTGTAGCACATGGTGTCTAGTTTGTACTGTATGTGCTTTGATACAGGGAGCCAGTGAAGTTGTGCCAGGAGAGGAGATATGTGGTCAGCTTTTTTCTTTTTGAGTACAAGGCGTACAGCATTGTTTTGAATGCGCTGTAGGATGTGAATGGTGGAGGCAGGAAGACCAGACAGGAGTGAATTGCAATAGTCAATGCGAGACATTATGAAGAGAGAACGAGTTTTGCAGTTGTTTCGACAGAGAGATACTTTCTGATCAGGCTTATACGATGGAGATGATAGTAGCAAGATCTGGCAGTTTGAGAAACAAAGTTGTTCATGGAGAGGGTAGAGTCAATGCAGACACCAAGGTTTTTAGCTGAATCAGAAATTGGGACTGATGTGTTAAATAATGGGAGAGAAAGAGGAGGCAGCTGGGAAAGTTTCTGACGGGTGCCAATGAGGATAGCTTCTGTCTTGTCGTCATTAAGCTGAAGATTGTTGAACGTCATCCAGTTCTTAATGTCCGAGTAACACTCAGTGGTGCGAGTCCACAGGCGCTGTATATTATCAGGTGAGTCACTGTCTTGAAGTTGGGTGTCATCAGCATAGAAGTGGTGTTTTATAGAGTGGGAGTTGATGATGGTGGACAGGGGGGAGGTATAAAGAGTGAAAAGAACAGGGCCAAGGACAGATCCTTGTGGAACACCACAGGTCAGGTATGCAGGTTGAGAGTGATTGCCATTGATGAGAACAGTTTGTTTTCTGTTTGATAAATACGAAGTGAACCAGGAGAGAGCAATGTCAGAGATGCCAAAAGTATGATGAAGTCTAGAAAGGAGAATACCATGGTCAATGGTATCGAAGGCTGCAGACAGATCAAGGAGTGTGAGGAAAGAGACTTTGCCAGTATCAGTTGCAAGGAGGAGATTGTTGAGAATGTGTAGTAGGGCAGTTTCAGTGCTATGGCACTGGTGGTAGGCTGACTGGAAAGGATTGAGGAGATTGTTGGTAGACAGGTGAGAGTTCAGCTGGTTGAGGACGACCTTTTCAAGGAGTTTTGACAAGAAAGAGAGATTAGAGATAGGCCGGTAATTTTTCAGTTCATTTGGGTCTAAATTGTGTTTCTTGAGGAGAGGGTGAACAATAGCAGACTTGAAAGAATCTGGGACAGTTCCAGTTTGAAAAGAAGTGTTGATGATGTCAGTGATGAATGGGAGGAGAGTAGGGAACAGTCGGAGTAGAGAGAACCTGGAAGAGGATCCAGTTCGCAGGTTTTGAACGACATGGATCTGATTGTGTTGAAAATTTCTTCTTGTGAGACTGGGGTAAAAGTAGTGAGAGGTGTGCCAGAGAAGGAAGGGTCAGGTGGGCATGGTTGACAGGGTGTCCTGTCAAGCCTGTCACGAAGAGTTTGTATTTTGGTGGTGAAATACTTGGAGAATACAGATGGGAGTTCTTCATTTGTATGTTTTGTTGGGAGAGGTAAATCTTTTCATGTGCCAAGGAGATGATTCATGGTTGTAAAGAGTTCTTTTGAAGAAGAGGCATTCAGGATTTTGGTTTGGAAATAGCTTGTTTTTGCAGATGCAATGAGGGTGGATACTTTTGTTTTAGAGGCTTGGAAAAGTTGCCTGTGTAGAGTGAGTTTGGATTTGCGCCAGCGGCGCTCTGCTCTGCAGCGGGCACGTTTTGCACAGGCAATCTCATGAGTGAGCCAGGGGGTAGGGGGGCGGTCAGGTAAAAGACGGGTTGTGGCTGGAGCATGAGTGTCCAGAAGATGGTGGAGAGTAGTATAGAATTCATCGGCAAGGTTATTGACTTTTCAGAAAGGAGACGGGAGGCATCAGATGAAAATGTGGAGAGGTCGATAGATTTGAAATTGCGTCGAGTCACTGTGTGCGTGGTACGGGAAGGAGGAGAAATGTCAAGAGAACAGAGAATTGCAGAGTGGTCAGATGGAAGGGCTGAAGTTAGACGGGTAGAAAGAACTAAGCAGTTGTCAGTAGCTGAATTGTGGTGATCACGAGAAATGATCCAGTCAAGAATGTGACCTTTTTGATGGGTTGGTTCAGAAATGTGTTGAGTCATATTGTGATTGGACAGAGAGTTGATGATATGTCTTGTCATAACGGTGAGTGTTGTCATAGTGGACATTGATGTCACCTAGAATGATGAGATTTCCAGGTAAGAGGCAGTAGTGGTCAAGCAGTTGGTCAAAGTCAGAGAGAAACGTGGATGTGGTGAGTTTGTTGGCAGAGCTAGGTGGAGGTCGATAGACACAGGAGAAGGTGATGGGGTGAGGGGTGGATTGGAAGGATACTTCAACGTGCTCGAAAGAAGGATGGGAGAGAGGCAGAGACTGCGAGAAAGATAGGCGGGAATGGAGTGAGTCGTTGTAGAGGATGGCGATACCGCCACCTCGAGATGAGCGATGGAAAGAAGCAAGCCTGTAACCACTCGGAGTGAGGCTAGCATGTATTACTGGCACACGATCTGGATATCTGTTGCAGAGTGTTTCCCCATCGGCTCGTCGTCTCTCGAATGGGTTATCTTCTTTGTATTGTCACTTCATGGTACTGTTGAAAAGTCCTAACTGAATCAAATGAACAAACTCTTAGCAATGTCAGCTTTGTCAAGAAAATATGGCATCGGACGCTTTGCTGATGTAAACAGAAGCACGATTAGGCCATTCAAGAAATAGATCTGCGTATTGCTAGTCTATATCCATGTTTATTATTTACAAATCTCATACTTTTTGTTTATTTCATATACTCAAATAAGCTGCTTTCTCTTCAAAGACAAGTCGAGTGGCAAAAAAATATAATTTTCAATTTACAATTATTGCCTTGGTCATTGTCACACGAATTGTATTACTGCCCTCCTAATTATAGAATCACATGGGGTTCCCTCAGAATTTTGCGGGCCTCAATAGCTCAGTTGGTTGTGCATCAAATTCACATGCTAATGGTTGTTGGTTCAATTCCCGGGGTGTGCTACATTAAAACTGGCCTTCTCAGTGTCCCATCTTATAAATTCTTTTTATTTGTCTCTCTCTTAACATCATTGTTGTTCTGGTGGTTAAATAAGCCCCCTTTCCCCAATTCCCTGGGTGGTTATCCCCGTCGGCCATATCACCTGAGGTGGGTGTAGACATAAAAACTGAAACAGATCAATCAATCGGAATTTTGTGTCCAACACACAAAGGCGTAAAACCTTTTGTCTAATTCTCTCCCCTGGCTTACGCGGCTCGATCAGTTTAATCTGACACTCTCTCATTTCTGCACATTTTAATCAACGTCTTTTGAAGGAAAAGTTGTACACAGTTGTGTACAGTTAGTTAGAGTGCCTTGTTTTTGCTTTGTTTCCTAGGATGCCTTGCCTACAACAAGTAGACTAGTAAACTGTTCGTGCCAAGCTTTTGTTTCTTTGCCAATAGTTTTGTGCTTGTGTGTGGATGTGGATGTGTTTGCCATTTTACAAACAACAACAAACAAAAAAACAAAACAAAACAAAACACCACGAAAATGATGAAAGAAGACCTTTGAAACACTAAGCTAACACCACGAAAATAATGGAGAGAAGACCTTTGAAACACTAAGCTAACACCACGAAAATGATGGAGAGAAGACCTTTGAAACACTAAGCTAACACCACGAAAATGATGGAGAGAAGACCTTTGAAACACTAAGCTAACACCACGAAAATGATGGAGAGAAGACCTTTGAAACACTAAGCTAACACCACGAAAATGATAGAGAGAAGACCTTTCAAACACTAAGCTAACACCACGAAATGATGGAACAATTAAGATGGGCGGCAAACAGGCCAATGTAAAAAATGTTGCAGGCTGGGATTGAACTTAAGATATCAGATCCCGAGTCCCACGGCTCCATCAAAGGAACCAGCCCGCTTTGCAGCATCGATGGAGATGTAGGCCTATAACAATGTTGTAGATGTAACAAGCCCTAATTGGCGGTGATGTAGGCCTATAATAGTGTTGTAGATGTAACAAGCCCTAATTGGTGGTAATGTAGGCCTATAACAATGTTGTAGATATAACAAACCCTAATTGGTGGTAATGTAGGCCTATAACAATGTTGTAGATGTAACAAGCCCTAATTGGCTGTGATGTAGGCCTATAACAGTGTTGTAGATGTAACAAGCTCTAATTCTAATTGGTGGTGATGTAGGCCTATAACAATGTTGTAGATGTAACAACTCCTAATTGGCAGTGATGTAGGCCTATAACAGTGTTATAGATGTAACAACTCCTAATTGGCAGTGATGTAGGCCTATAACAATGTTATAGATGTAACAGGTAGAAAGAAACTCTAGGGAGAGCTAGACAACAGAAGGTCTTCAGAGAAGTAACCCCCTTTAGACAAGTGTTTCGGCCCTGAATTCCTTACACTCTCGGGGGGCCGGGCCACATCCAGGTCATGACTCCTGGATGCCCTTCTGCTGTTGTCTATTTTTATTTTTATTTTTCCCACGCCGGGGAGCGAACCTGGGCGATTCTGCGCTTCAGAACTGCGGTACGCGGTTTTACCAATGTGCTAACGGGGCACACATCATCTGTAGGGAATTTAATCCTTATGAAGTTCACTTTTGGTTCCTCCTTGCCCAGATCCAGCTTGAGCTCCTTTCTGCTGCCTCTGCCATCGCTTTAAGGGCTCTAGTCCTCTTCTTCCCAGAAATGGCGAGTTGTTTCATGAGATCATAAGCGGAGGTGCACAGAAACCCTCTTGCCCCGACCTCTATGGCGAAGATTTTGACCCGCAGACCTGCTTTCTTCAGGGTGCTGGCAAGACCGGCGTATTTTTCGGTCTTGTAGATATGTGCTTCTTCCATTCTGCTTTCGTATGGCACAGTGAGTTCTATCAGAATCACTTGTTTCGAGGAGTCAGAGTGGAGAGCGATGTCTGGTCTCATGCCTGTCTTGCTGATGACATCTGGGTAATTTCTCCACTCTGGGAGGTCTGCTGTACACTCCCAGTCGACTGCTCCATCCAGAAGACCCTTTGGCAATGTGCTGGTTGTCATAGCACTTTCGGGCCAGACCTGTTTCCCTCCTGCTTTGTAGAACGTTGTCATAGCAATTGGTGCGTTTTTTGGGGTCATGGTTTTTTCGCTAACCACGTCTGTGATCACTTTCAGAACTTGGTTGTGCCTCCATGTATACCTTCCTTGGGCTAGCGCTACTTTGCAAGAGCTTAGGACATGTTCCACTGTTTGTTTCTTCTGACAGAGCGGACATGCTGGGTCGTCTGATTTCCCCCATTTCACTAAGTTTGCATTCGAGGGGAGCAGGTCATATACAGATCTGAGGAGGAAGCTTATCCTTAGAGGAGCCATGTGCCACATATCGTTCCAGCTGAGACTTCTTTGGAGTGCACTGTCCCATGTTGTCCATTGCCCCTGTTGACCTTGCTGGACTGCCTTCTGCACTCTTTTGACATCTTCTTCTTCCTTCAACTCCTGTATGATCATGTCTCTTTTTTCCTTCCCTTTGGCTTTGGACCACCACTGCATTTTTGTTGCTCCCAGTCCCTGTCTGTTGGTTTGCGTGTGTCCAATTATTTCTTTGATGCTGAGGTTTCTCTTGGCATTGTTTACAGCCTCTTGGACTTTCCACTTTCTGCCAGTTCTCAGCTTTGGATGAACTGATCTCACGATATTGTCTTCCGATTCCTCCAGCATGCTCAACAGTCTTGCTTTTCCAACTTTGTATTCCTCCACTATGGATTTGAGAGGTAGCTTCAGCATTGCTTGACGACAGTAGAATGCAACATCAGTGAGACCAGGTGGGACACCGAGCCATTTTCTTGTGTATTTGTTGATTTTGGCTTCCATTGCTTCGACTGTGCTGGTGCAAATGTCATAGATTAGCAGTGGCCACAGCAGCTTTGGTATCAGCATGAACTGTAGACACCAGACTTTGTATTTGCCTGGCAGTCCGCAGTTATCTATTTTCTTCAGGCCTTCTTCTGCTGTTTGCTTGGTTTCACATCCCCTTTGTGTGTCTTTCAGGGAGTCATCATACCATCTTCCGAGACTTTTTACTGGCTCTTCTGTGACAGTGGGGATGGCTTGGTTGGCTACCATGAATTTGACTGAATCTGCCACTTTTCCTTTTCGCAGTGAGAGACTTCGGGATTTCTTAGGTTTGAACCTCATTCTTGAAGAGGCCACCAGCTCATCCAGCTGCTTTAAGATTTGGTGTGTCTCTTCCTCATCCGTGGACAAGACTGTTGTGTCATCCATGAAAGCTTTCAGAGGAGGCATCTGGTATCCATCTCCCAGATTCACTGGACCTGAATTCTTCATTGCAGCTTTCAAGATGACTTCCATTGCCAACACGAACAGTATGGGAGAGATTGCACAGCCCATTGCAATGCCCACCTCTAGGTCTATCCAGTCCGTGGTGTATTCTTTGGTAGAGAACCGCATTGAGAACCCTTGGAAATACTTCCTCAGCATTGTTCGGATGTTTTCTGGGATGTGATACATTTCAAGAGCCAGCTGGATCATATCGTGTGGAACTGATCCATATGCATTCGCCAGATCAAGCCAAACTACGTCAATGTCTCTCTTCTCTGTTCTTGCTTTTTGGATGGCATCCCAAATCAACGTGGCATGTTCCAAGCATCCAGGCATTCCTGGTATGCCTCCCTTTTGGGCTGACATATCCAGATACTTGTTTTCAGTCAGGTATTTTGTCAATCTTGCTGCCATAACAGAGAAGAAGATTTTCCCCTCGACGTTCAGAAGTGATATTGGCCTGAACTGATTGATGCTGCTGGAGTTCTGCTCCTTCGGAATGTGCACTCCTTCAGCTCTCATCCATTGGTCGCTGATCTTCTGGTTCCTCCATGCTGATCGAATCATCTTGTGGAGCCACTCGAGCACTTTTGGGCATTTCTTGTAGAGCAGGTATGGTATTCCGTTTGGTCCAGGTGCTGACTTGGCTCTGGCTTTCTTTACTACGTTCTTCACTTCATCCAGTGTTGGTGGTTTGTTATTGAATTTTCCTTCTGGCGCTGCAGGCCAAACCAGATTCTGGATTTCAAGTGGTGCCTCGCGCTGAGAATCGGAATATGTTTCCCTGAGATGCTGCTCTAGGGTTTCCTTGCCCACTGTGAGAGTCCCTGATTTGGGTTGTTCAAACAGCTTTCTTGCAAAGTCAAAGGGATCTTTGAAGAAACGATCTTGAGTCTTCTTCTTTTTGCTCTTTCTTCGCCTTGCTGATTCCACTTTGCTGAGAGCATTGTGTTTGGCCTTCAGATCTTTCCAGAGTTCCAGGAGCCCTTGCTTCTCGAATTCTGAGGCAGTTTTCATTCGCTTTTTAAGCTTCCTTTTCTCCCTCCGGATGCTCTCCATCTGTTGCTGTCTTCTGGATTTCTGGGGAGGCGTTTTTGTCTTTGGCTGCTTCACTCCATAAGTGTCCCTGCAGATAGAGTATATGATGTCTCCGTATGTGTCAAGTTTGTGTTCCAGCGTACTGTTCCCTATTAGCGCATTCAGCTTAAGGACAAGTTCCTCATCTAATTTCTCCCATTGTTCTTTTGCACCGGCAGGCGGCAAATTGAGTTTTCCACGTTTGGCGTTAAGAGCTTGTGCAAAATCCGCATCAGAACCGTCAGCGTGGATGTCCTTGGCACTATGGTTTAAATCCTGGCCTTGGTCATCCAACGTCTCACCTGCTATCGCAGTGCGCTGCTGCTGGTTCGTATGTGTCTTCAAACAGCCCATTTTTGTCCTGTGGATCTTCATGCCGCGTTTGGTGGTGAATCTCCTTCCACACGCACACGGAAATTCCATCTGGTCATTAATCATGATCCGTTGTGCGTTTCCAGTCGTGATGGAGTCAGTGCCGATGGATTCATCATTCTCTCCCCCTTTCGGTGAATCCTGGGAGCATCTTTCATTTAACGAACTCGTGGCATGTTATCAAAGGCAAGGTGGGAAGCCAACCCACAAAGCCCGCAGATCTAGTCTTTCCCAGTGTCCTTCGGTCTTTCCCGAATGTCTTCCGAACTATTCCCGGAAGTCAATGGATTGACCATGTGCAGGTAGGCCTATAACAATGTTATAGATGTAACAAGTACTAATTGGCGGTGATGTAGGCCTATAACAATGTTGTAGATGTAACAAGCCCTAATTGGTGGTGATGTAGGCCTATAACAATGTTGTAGATGTAACAAGCCTAATTGGTGGTGATGTAGGCCTATAACAATGGTGTAGATGTAACAAGTCCTAATTGCCGGTAATGTAGGCCTATAACAATGTTGTAGATGTAACAAGCCCTAATTGGCGGTGATGTAGGCCTATAACAATGTTGTAGATGTAACAAGCCCTAATTGGCGGTGATATAGGCCTATAACAATGTTGTAGATGTAACAAACCCGAATTGGTGGTGATGTAGGCCTATACCAATGTTGTAGATGTAACAACTCCTAATTGGCAGTGATGTAGGCCTATAACAATGTTATAGATGTAACAAGTACTAATTGGCGGTGATGTAGGCCTATAACAATGTTGTAGATGTAACAAGCCCTAATTGGTGGTGATGTAGGCCTATAACAATGGTGTAGATGTAACAAGCCCTAATTGCCGGTGATGTAGGCCTATAACAATGTTGTAGTTGTAACAAGCCCTGTGGTGGTGATGTAGGCTTATAACAATGTTGTAGATGTAACAAGTCCTAATTGGTGGTGATGTAGGCCTATAACAATGTTGTGGATGTAACAAGCCCTAATTGGTGGTGATGTAGGCTTATAACAATGTTGTAGATGTAACAAGCCCTAATTGGTGGTGATGTAGGCCTATAACAATGTTGTAGATGTAACAAGCCCTAATTGGCGGTGATGTAGGCCTATAACAATGTTGTAGATGTAACAAGCCCTAATTGGTGGTGATGTAGGCCTATAACAATGTTGTAGATGTAACAAGCCCTAATTGTCGGTGATGTAGGCCTATAACAATGTTGTAGATGTAACAAGTCCTAATTGGTGGTGATGTAGGCCTATAACAATGTTGTAGATGTAACAACTCCTAATTGGTGGTGATATAGGCCTATAACAATGTTGTAGATGTAACAAGTCCTAATTGGTGGTGATGTAGGCCTATAACAATGTTGTAGATGTAACAAGCCCTAATTGTCGGTGATGTTGGCCTATAACAATGATGTAGATGTAACAAGCCCTAATTGGTGGTAATGTAGGCCTTTAACAATGTTGTAGATGTAACAAGCCCTAATTGTCGGTGATATAGGCCTATAACAATGTTGTAGATGTAACAAGCCCTAATTGGTGGTGATGTAGGCCTATAACAATGTTGTAGATGTAACAACTCCTAATTGGTGGTGATGTAGGCCTATAACAATGTTGTAGATGTAACAAGTCCTAATTGGTGGTGATGTAGGCCTATAACAATGTTGTAGATGTAACAAGTCCTAATTGGTGGTGATGTAGGCCTATAACAATGTTGTAGATGTAACAAGCCCTAATTGTCGGTGATGTTGGCCTATAACAATGATGTAGATGTAACAAGCCCTAATTGGTGGTAATGTAGGCCTTTAACAATGTTGTAGATGTAACAAGCCCTAATTGTCGGTGATATAGGCCTATAACAATGTTGTAGATGTAACAAGTCCTAATTGGAAGTTTTTCCCAATTAAGAAAAAGCGAATGTTGCAGTTTTTGCAGTAATTTTCATTTTTAATTTGTTTTTTT
This sequence comes from Monoplex corrugatus, assembly GCA_030674185.1. Lineage (NCBI taxonomy): Eukaryota > Metazoa > Mollusca > Gastropoda > Littorinimorpha > Ranellidae > Monoplex > Monoplex corrugatus. Next base: position 22,997 of record JAPXFY010000677.1, on the reverse strand, counting down.
TAAAATTATCCTTTAACCCCTTCTCAGCATCTCCACAATAATGATCGACGTTTTGTTGTTGTTTGTTTGTTTGTTTGTTTGTTTGTTTGTTTGTTTGTTTGTTGACTGGCTGGCTTGTGGTGTTGTTGAGTTTTTCATATCAGGGGAGATAATTCCAATTGGAAGAAAATCTAGACGGTTTAGAGGGAGATATTTCCCTTAACCATGAATTAAGAACCATGCAGTCAGCATATGAATCATGCTTCGTATCACCCAGAAAGATCACAAAACAGCTCAGTGGATCAGATAAAGAACAAAGTGCGAGACATCCTGAAAACCATCAACAAACTGGAATAGAACTGGGCAGGAAATCTCACCCAGAGAATAGACAATCGTTGGACAACAAAAACCACGTTCTGGATACGAAAAGACAGAACTCACAATAGAGGAAGATAGAAAACTACCTGGAGAAAAAACACGTTACGGATACCAAGAGACGGCACTCGCAATAGAGGAAGACAGAAAACTATATGGAGAAAAAACACGTTACGGATACCAAGAGACGGCACTCGCAATAGAGGAAGACAGAAAACTATATGGAGAAAAACCACGTCATGGATACCAAGAGACGGCACTCGAAATAGAGGAAGACAGAAAACTATATGGAGAGACGACCTAGATGGACTTGACAAGAACTGGAGAGGAAAAGCGCTGAAACGAAGTGAATGGAAGCAGCTGGGAGAGGCCTACGTCCAACAACGGACTTTCCATGGCTGAAAGATAGATAGATAATATTTATAAAGATAGATAGATTTCCCTTAAACTGGCGTAGTCATTTCCGCCAAAATTCACCAAATACAGGCCTAACACAAGTCTGTACGCACTTTGCTTTCCTAATTATTTTTTTCTTTATCTATCATTTTGTTTCGAAAAAGAAAAATAAGAACATTAACATGTATGCTAATGTTTCTTTTTCAATTTATCTGAACAAAAGTGAAAGGAGACAATCAAACAAGCTCTTGAGCTGAAAAGGCATCAAATGATCAAGTCACTCAATTGTCAACAATGTATTATATTTGTAACAGATCAGAGACTTGTTGAAACTAAAATCTTGGTCAAAATAGCCTACGCTTTACTACATTTACTATAAAATACAAATACATCATAATTACTACTACTACTACTAATTGTACACATATGTAAAAGGCATAGGCCTATAACACAAAACCAGGCTTACTTCAAAAGCATGCTCATTATAGGAACAGAAAATTATTGAAGTTTCAGTTTTAAGGTTAAAACAGACACTGACAAAACGTGATATGAAAAATGATTATTAGGAACCACAGTAACATAAGTATTAGGGAGCCACAGTGAAAAAGAAAAGCCAAATAATAAGCCATAGCTTTTAAATGAATACAAGTATTCAGGAACACATACATTGCTCATATGCACGCACGCATGCACTCAAACACACACACACACACACACACACACACACACACACACACACACACACACACACACACACACACACACACACACACACACACACACACACACAAAGAATGCTGACTTGGAGTAAGCCTTCACTTATGAAGCTTACGATCACGAAAAGTAGGCCCACGAAATAATTTTGTTTTTAAAAATATCACATTTAACTTGATCAGTTAAAACCAAGCATTGTAGACGACTTACCATATCACTAGATTTATCCTTGTTCTTGTGCATACGAGAAGATTTATCCTTGTTCTTTTGCATACGAGAAGATTTATCCTTATTTCTGTGAATATTAAGGGCTGAGTCAAAGTATTCAAGGTGACTGTCAAGCTGTGTCGATTCTGCAGTGTCAGGTTCCCGCATGTCACTGAGAAACCGGTTCACATGTGTTCTGACGCAATTCGTGAAATTTCGTGAATTTTCGAGACGAGAAATTTCGAGACAAGGACACTCTTTTGTTTCTAATTGGTTTGCACCCATCAGTCTTTCTTCTGTTTCTTTTCTTGATTTTTGTTGTTGTTTTGGTTTGGTTTGTTTGTTTTGTTTTGTTTTGATTTGATTTGTTTTGTTGTGCTTTGTTTTGTTGTGTTTTTATTTGTTTTGTTGTGTTTTGTTTTGTTGCGTTTTGATTTGTTTTGTTGTGCTTTGTTTTGTTTGTTTTGATTTGTTTTGTTGTGCTTTGTTTTGTTTGTTTTGTTTTGTTTTGATTTGTTTTGTTGTGTTTTGTTGTATGTGTTGTGTTTTGCTTTGTTTTGTTTTGTTTTGTTTTATCTTCGTCATTTTTTTGGTCTGTTTCGTTTAGTACTTTATATTGGACAGGTTATGTTTGTTGAGTAATAGGTTTGTGTTGTCTGCGTGTGTTTGTGCGTGTGTTTGTCAGCGATTACCCAAATTCGGATCCTGGTCATGGCACCACTTTGGAGGAGAGTGGCAGAATGGTTCAGACGTTCGCCTGCAAAAAATTAAAACTCGAGGTTCCAGGGTTTGCTCCCTGTAGAGGCCTCGACTTTTCTCCTCAGTTTGATCAGACAATGAAACTGAACGTCTAGTCCTTCGGAAGGTGACGAAAAACGAGTTGGACCCGTGTGGCTTCTAGTTACGCATGCTAAAGATCCACGGCAGTTGAAAATCGTGAAGAGCAGGGCACTGCCACTTGGTTTAAAACATTGGAGAGATAGGTTGATTTCCCAGGTCCAACCCCTTGAAGACCAATTTGTCTTCTTGCCTTTCTGAAGCCCTGGTAAAAAAAAGAAAGAAAGTGAATATGAAAATGAATTTGAATCAAGGGAGGGGATGGATGCCGCCCTCGTGGTGCTGGCCCCATGATGAGGTATCTGCCACCTCACTCCCCTACGACCCCAGGATTATGGAACTATCTAGGCAGAACCTCAGGACCTGGCCAGCTCGTGGGTTTATGTGTAGGCTTAAGGCGTGTGCCGTGATCATCCTGGATCTTCTCCATCACATGCCACCTATGACGACAGTGCATATGGAATTCATTCCGAGCGCAGAGACGTCGTC
>JAPXFY010000677.1:0-15000 GCA_030674185.1 Monoplex corrugatus | reverse complement strand
CACTGGGAAAAGAACACCAGGGTTGGTTCACAGGTATTCTTAAATTTGTGAATTTGCAGACATGATTTGTTTCTCTCCCTCACCCTGTTCACCAGAACTGTATGCGAAAACTGCTATGCACTACATTACATGTTTTATTAATTTATTCATTTATTTACACTGAATGTTTTAGTTTAACAAGATACACTGGAGGGTGCCGGATGGGACCCAGAGCACCAATGCCACACCACTCTCAGGACAATCTCCTCCCAAGTTCCCGTTGCCACTCGAAAGTCATTTCATCAAGCAAAAGGGGGCTGTCCATGCGTTGCATGACCCATTTGGACCCAGTCATCAGTTAACATGTTTACAACCAGATTGGCAAGGTGGGGAGATGACAAACCCCGGGACATAGCCACACAACGTGCACCAACCAAGTCCAAGCCCAGCCACCGGGCCAAGAGAGAATAGAAGACCCCTCTCTTCATTTCGCATATTACAGTTGTAAAAATGGCCCAGGTTGGTTTCGTATGGATATAAAATGTGAAGCACTAGTCCTTTTACTCCTTCATCCTATTCACCAACACTGTGCTCTAAAACGAAACAACAACAAAAATCGCTGATTATCACAGTAAACCTGTTATCGTTTGTGATTAGAAATGGCCTAGGTTAGTTCTGCAGAGGATATATAGTTGTGGAGTACCAGACCTTTCAGTCCCTCACCCTATTCACCAGTATGCACCGTATGCAAAAACCATTGTTATCTATCATGGCTTAAAAATGCCCTAGGCTGGTTTTGCAGGGGATATAAAGTTGAGGGGTACCAGACTTTCAGTCCCTCATCCTATTCAGCAGCACCATATGCAAAAACCAGTTTTACCTACATGTTTTGTGGCTTAAAAATGCCCTAGGCTGGTTTTGCAGGGAAAATAAAGTTGTGGAGTACCAGACCATTCAATCTCTCACCCTATACACCAGCACCATATGAAAAAACCAGTGTTACTTATTATGGCTTAAAAATGGCCTGGGTTGATTTTGCAGGGGATATGAAGTTATGAAGTACCAGACCTTCAAGTCCCTCTCCCTATCCACGAAAGTCCATCAGCTTCCTAGTTAAAAGTTTGTCTGTTATCCGTCTGACCCATGTATGATAATTAACCCTTTGACTCCTAAAGCCCTACCCATCAACTGCAAAAACTGAACCCTTTGACTTCGACACCGTATCCACCAGTTTCCTGCAAAAAGTGGATTGGATCAGGGAGTCAAAGGGAGAAGTCTTTGCTTTGCTAGCATGGTTGACAATGCAGGATGCCGATAGACAGGGCGCGCGGGGTTCAAAGGGTTAACTTCTACGTAAATGGATGGAGGCATTGTGTGATGTCTCATTGCAGACCATATCAACAGCAACACAGCTGTTGTCTCAAGATTAGATAGGATGTCCCGAATTCGAATGCGGCTTGTAGTTAACATGAACATTGGGCTGTATTTGCTCACTTTAGTAATACTCCATTCTAGTCGTGTTGGCTTAGTCTTTCATAATCCTCCGCCTCCCCCCTCCCCTCTCCCCCTTCGTCCTTTTCCCCCACCTTCCATTTCAAAATCTTGTCAGCCATTGGGTTTTGCTCCCTTTAGATGTAGACCCAGGATCCGAGATTTCTAGTTCAATCCCAACCCTGCAACGCTAAAAACTGGCCCATGGCTGCCCATCTTAATGTCTCCATCATCCTGGTGATGTCAGCTTACTGTTTCATAGGTCCACTGGCCTGTTGGCTGCCCATCTTAATGTCTCCATCATCCTGGTGATGTCAGCTTACTGTTTCATAGGTCCACTGGCCTGTTGGCTGCCCATCTTAATGTCTCCATCATCCTGGTGATGTCAGCTTACTGTTTCATAGGTCCACTGGCCTGTTGGCTGCCCATCTTAATGTCTCCATCATCCTGGTGATGTCAGCTTACTGTTTCATAGGTCCACTGGCCTGTTGGCTGCCCATCTTAATGTGGTGTGAGCTTACATGTACTGTTTCATAGGTCCACTGGCCTGTTGGCTGCCCTTCTTAATGTTTCCATCATCCTAGTGGCGTCAGTTTCCTGTTTCATAGGTCCAATGGCTTGTTGGCTGCCCATCTTGATGTCTCCGTCATTCTGGTGGTGTCAGCTTACTGTTTCATAGGTCCACTGGCCTGTTGGCTGCCCATCTTGACGTCTCCATCATTCTGGTGATGTCAGCTTACTGTTTCATAGGTCCACTGGCCTGTTGGCTGCCCATCTTAATGTGTTGTGAGCTTAGATGTACTGTTTCATAGGTCCAATGGCTGTTGGCTGCCCATCTTAACGTTTCCATCATCCTGGTGGCGTCAGCTTAGTGTTTCATAGGTCCACTGGCCTGTTGGCTGCCCATCTTGACGTCTCCATCATCCTGGTGGTGTCAACGTACTGTTTCATAGGTCCACTGGCCTATTGGCTGCCCATCTTAATGTCTCCATCATTCTGGTGGTGTCAGCTTACTGTTTCATAGGTCCACTGGCCTGTTGGCTGCCCCATCTTAATGTCTCCATCATCCTGGTGGCGTCAGCTTACTGTTTCATAGGTCCAATGGCCTGTTGGCTGCCCATCTTAATGTTTCCATCATTCTGGTGGTGTCAGCTTACTGTTTCATAGGTCCAATGGCCTGTTGGCTGCCCATCTTAATGTCTCCATCATTCTGGTGGTGTCAGCTTACTGTTTCATAGGTCCAATGGCCTGCTGGCTGCCCATCTTAATGCCTCCATCATCCTGGTGGTGTCAACTTACTGTTTCATAGGTCCACTGGCCTGTTGGCTGCCCATCTTAACGTTTCCATCATCCTGGTGGCGTCAACTTACTGTTTCATAGGTCCAATGGCCTGTTGGCTGCCCATCTTAACGTTTCCATCATCCTGGTGGCGTCAGCTTACTGTTTCATAGGTCCAATGGCCTGTTGGCTGCCCATCTTAATGTCTCCATCATCCTGGTGGTGTCAGTTTACTGTTTCATAGGTCCAATGGCCTGTTGGCTGCCCATCTTAATGTCTCCATCATCCTGGTGGTGTCAACTTACTGTTTCATAGGTCCAATGGCCTGTTGGCTGCCCATCTTAACGTTTCCATCATCCTGGTGGCGTCAGCTTACTGTTTCATAGGTCCAATGGCCTGTTGGCTGCCCATCTTAATGTTTCCATCATCCTGGTGGTGTCAACTTACTGTTTCATAGGTCCACTGGCCTGTTGGCTGCCCATCTTAACGTTTCCATCATCCTGGTGGCGTCAACTTACTGTTTCATAGGTCCAATGGCCTGTTGGCTGCCCATCTTAACGTTTCCATCATCCTGGTGGCGTCAGCTTACTGTTTCATAGGTCCAATGGCCTGTTGGCTGCCCATCTTAATGTCTCCATCATCCTGGTGGTGTCAGTTTACTGTTTCGTAGGTCCAATGGCCTGTTGGCTGCCCATCTTAATGTCTCCATCATCCTGGTGGTGTCAACTTACTGTTTCATAGGTCCACTGGCCTGTTGGCTGCCCATCTTAATGTCTCCATCATCCTGGTGGTGTCAACTTACTGTTTCATAGGTCCACTGGCCTGTTGGCTGCCCATCTTAATGTCTCCATCATCCTGGTGGTGTCAACTTACTGTTTCATAGGTCCACTGGCCTGTTGGCTGCCCATCTTAATGTCTCCATCATCCTGGTGGTGTCAACTTACTGTTTCATATATACCTTTCTTCCCCTTCTCATTTCAAGACCTTGCCAGTGAGTAGGATTTTGTGCAGGCCCAGGGAGTCTGCAAGGTAATTGCTGGCAGATTTTGATGGAGCGTATAAGGAATTATCCGAGTGTGATGAATCCCTCTTGAACAAACGTCAAATTTCAATTCATTGCTTTCACTTTTTTATCTTCCATTTTCTTTAAGGAAAATTACTTCGTATTATGTGAAGGGGATGTGTATTTTATGTGTGTGTGTGTGTGTGTTTGTGTGTGTGTGTTTTGTGTGTGTGTTTGTGTGTGTGTGTGTGTGTGTGTGTGTGTGTGTGTGTGTGTGTGTGGTGTGTGTGTGTGTGTGTGTGTGTGTGTGTGTATGTGTGTGTGTGTAGGTGCACGAGTGGCTGTTATCAAAACTTAATTATGTGTTAGCAAGATATATGGATTTTTGGTGGATTTTTTTAGGATCATCACACTCAGGGAGGTTACTTTTGCGCTCACATTTTTTCTCGTCCCATTTTCTACGCCATCTTAATGGCCATAGAAGCTGGCACAGTTTATTTTACAATGCAATGATGATAATGTTGATGAGGATGATAATCATGATGCTATGGAGTTCCATCTAGGATTGACACTGCGTGACAGGGCTGTACTCTACGCTTACTATTATAATATACCTTGGCATCAATCAGGTCTGAGAGATACAGACACGTGCGGTGCTGGTCAGAAGACTTGAGCAACACCCTCAATGACGCATCCGTGAAGTGGATGAGACTGAACTGAGTGGTTCCAATCTTCCCAATGAGCCCATAGCTGGCCCAACTCTGGGTAGGAGCCGGTTAGAACTGAAAAATCCCACAATGATATAATTTTGAACGGGCTGATGGGGATACGAACCCTCAACCTTCCAGTCGGTAGTCCGTTCCATTAACCACTACACCAGGGCGACTGGTAGTGAATGGATCTTTACTCAATGTCAGTAAAAGGTATAGGTCGTTGAAGAATCGCGAATACAAAAGTTTCAGAAAAAACAAGTGATTTCATTCTGTGGATTATGACCACATGTATGTAGACAACAAAATAACCATTACTGTACGAAGTGAACACGACCATGACATGTTGCTATTCAGAACAGACCGGGTGCATAATTTTAGATTCAACACCATGGTATGTTCAAGATAACCAGCGCATAATTCTGATTCAACACCATGGTCTTCACAAGATATCCAACGCATAGTTCTGATTCAACACCACAATATTCACTAGATAACCAAATCACCGTGCTGATTGAATACACTGGTATTCACAGGATATCCAATGCATAATTCTGATTCAGTACCATTATATTCACAAGATATCCAGTGCATAATTCTCATTCAACACACTGGTATTCACAAGATATCCAACGCATAATTCTGATCCAATACATTAATATTCACAAGATATCCAATGTGTAATTCTGATTCAATACACTGGTATTCAAAAGATATGCACTACATGATACTGAGTCAACATAATAGTATTCACAAGATATCCAATGCATATTCTTGATTCAATATAGTGGCATTCACAGGACGTCCAAGGCATAGTTCTGATTCACTATGATAATACCACAGAGTGGTGAGGTACTGTTGCTCTGGATCCCAACCACACCCTTCCATTTTCTTGTGAATTGTTAGATTTTCACAAGATATCCCATGCATGATTCAGATTCAACTCTATAGTATTCCCAAGATATCCAGTGCATAATTCTGATTCAGTACCATGATATTCACAAGATATCCTGTGCATAATTCTGATCAATACTATGATATTCACAAGACATCCAGTGCATAATTCTGATTCAATACTATGATATTCACAAGATATCCAGTGCATAATTATGATTCTATACTATGATATTCACAAGATATCCAGTGCATAATTATGATCAATACCATAAAATTCACAATGTATCCAGTGCATAATTTTGAATTAGGACCATACCATTCACAAGTTATTCAGTGCATAATTCTGATTCAATACCATGCAATTCACAAGAGATCTAGTGCATAATTCTGATTCAGTTTAACAGTGTTGACGAAATATCCAGTGCATAATTCTTATTAGACATCATGATATTCACAAGATATTAAGCACGTAGTTCTGATTCAATACAATGGTATTCACACACACACAAACTTAATTTTGATTCAGTATAATGATATTCACAAGATATCCTAGTCATAATATTGATTCAATACATGACATTCACGATATTCACAAGGTATCCAGTGCATAAATCTGATTCAACATAAGAGTATTCACAAGACATCCAAATAATTCTGATTCAGCTGAATGGTAATTCACAAGATATCGAATGCATAATTATAATTCAATATAGCATGATATTCACAAGATATCGAATGCATAATTATAATTCAATATATCATGATATTCACAAGATATCCAAAGCATAATTATAATTCAAAATATCATGATATTCACAAGATATCCCATGCATAATTTCGACACAGTACTACTCTATCCACAAGAGATCTCATGCTAAATTATGATTTGACACAATGGTATTCACGAGATATCCCATGATGCATTATTCTGATTCAATATCATAATATTCACAAGATATCAAGTGTATAATTCCGATTCAATGTAACGGGTATTCACGATATGCCCAATGCATGATTCTGACTCAATAGAATGGCATTTCACAAGAGACCCAGTGCATATTTCTGATTCATCTTACAGGATTCGCAGGAGTTCCAATACATATGTCTGACTCACTCCTATAGGATTCACAAGAGATCCAAGACTATTTTTTATTTTATTGTTTGTTTTAGGATCATGGCACTCAGGCAGGGTACCTTTGTGCTCAACTTTTATTTTTCGTCCCGTTTTCTACGCCATCTTAATGGCCACATAAGCAAGCACAGGTTTTCTTTCTTTCTATTTTTCTAAACAATGCGATGATGATGATGTCTATGAGGATGATAATCATGTTGCTATGGAGTTCCATCTAGGATTGACACTGCGTGACAGGGCTGTACTCTACGCTTACTATCATGATATATCCTGGCATCAACCAGGCCCGAGAAATACAGACACTTGCCATGCTGGTCAGAAGATTCGAGCAACACCCTAAATGACGCATCTGTGAAGTGAATGAGACTCGACCGTGTGGTCCAAGTCTTCCCAAATGAGCCCATAGCACGCTCAACTCTGGGTAGGGCCGAAAAATCCCACAATGATTTTTGAAGGTACTGATGGGAAATTTGAACCCACAACCTTCCAGTCAGTAGTCCGTTGCGTTAACCACTACACCACGGCGAGTGGTGAGATCCAAGGCTTATTCCTGATTCAGTTCTGCTGGATTTACACGAGATCCAGGTCATATTGATTGTGCACACCCATACAGTAGAAGAACTCATCACCGTTGTCCCAGCGCACATCAGCATATTGACGCCTGTAGCGTTCTTGGACTCTCACGGATGGAAATGCTATCACTGTCCCGTGTTTAATCGATTCCTGCACACACAGCCAATACAGTCATGTCCAAAACACCACGGTCATTGTTGTTTTGTTTGAAGCCCAGCCGACTGTGTAGAGCCATATCAGGGCAATCATCGTTTCAAACACACACACACACACACACAGACACACACACACACACACATCTCTCTCTCTCTCTCTCTCTCTCTCTCTCTCTCTCTCTATATATATATATATATAATATATATATATATATATATATATATATATATATATATATATATGAAGCAGCATGTGCACAGAAAAGGAAACAAATCGACGTAAAATTTTCCCAATTTTTCGGCGGTACACCTGCCTTCCTTAAATTAACGGGACTATATTCACTGATTACGATAAGCTGAAACACATGGACAGTAAAAAGGAGAACTATTCGCCAAATTTAAAATTCATAAAAAGTTATCCATCAGATACAAAGTGTGCAAAACACTGTCCTCGCCCAAGCATTCGCTACTGTCCATGTTTACCCACAGGCACGCCAGCACACACACTGGCTCACCCATTCTTACATCCATCCTCAAACACACACTATGTCCACACACACACACACACACACACACACACACCACACACACACATACTTAAGCACACACCTTACATATATAATCAAAAACTCACACCAACACGCGCACTCAGGCACGTACACACACTCTAACACATAAGGAAAAGTAGATATTAAAACAGCAAACAAATGAAAAATAAAAAATAAATTCTTAGAAACACTGCTAGCTATCACGACTGCAACAACATGGCGGTGGGAACACAAGCCCCAATCCACGAGCACCCAGTCCAACACTGTCATATGTCAACAGTAGACACCAGTAAATGTTACAAAAATGAAAAATACGCACACGCACTCAGGAACATGCGCGCGTGCACACACACACAGTTACATGGGTACACACACACACACACACACACACACACACACACACACACACACACACACACACACACACACACACACACACACACACACATACACACACACGCACGCACAGTGAATAAAGTCCCCTTGAGGAAGGCGGGTGTACCGCCGAAATGGGAAAATTTTACGTCGATTTGTTGCCTTTTCTGTGCGCATGCTGCTTCATATATATATATATATATATATATATATATATATATATATATATATATATATATATATATTGTATACATACAATACTTCAACATGAAAAAAGGAAAGGAAAGTTAAGCGCACATATCAATGCATTCACGCAAGTAATTTAAGGAGATGCCACTGGTGTTGACTGCTTCCTTCAGTTTGTCACACAAGGGATTAAAACAAACGTGAAAATGTTAAACATATCTAAGGACAACAAAACATACAAAAACGGGCTTAAATTACCTACAATTGCTTCTGCATGTCTCATGAGCTAATTGCGTCAGCAGAATCTACAAACCAAAACATCATTTGCCTGCAAGAACATAGATTCTTACATGAAGACATTGCAACAAAAGAACACAATTTCGGAAGTTGGAAGCTGATTATATGTTCAGCCTGGAAAAACAGCGCGAATGCTGCAACTGGCGGAATTGGAATGCTTCTCAGCCAGTAGGCCTACAATGCACTTAGCAATGCAGAAATGGTATCTCTCAGAGTAATGATAGCTTCTTTCAACGGAAATCCTCGAACCTCAATAATCTCCTGTTACAATCCCACTAATGTAAGTGATGAAGTGGAAGTTGAAAGATTTTATCAGGATTTAACATCAGTCACCAGACAAGTCTCCAAGCACAACATCCTCATTATCGGTGGCGACTTCATTGCACAACTTGGAAACCTTGATAGCTTCAAATATGCATATCAGTCTCAGACTAACAGAAACGGCTCTATGCTAAAAGACTATCTCAATGAAAACAATCTCTTATGCCTCAACACTATACCAGAAAAGACCAGGTCAGCTGTGGACACACAAATCTCCAAATGGGAGCAAAGCATAACTCGACTATATTATCATCAATAAGAAATGGAGAAATAGTGCAATAAATTGCAGAGCATTCAACTCGTTTGTCAGTGTTGCATCAGACCACCGCATTGTTTCTGCTCGACTTCGATTGAGCCTTCGAGCAAATAAAAAGAAATCTTGCAATACTACCCCATATGACTGGTCAAATCTAAACGACAACCCGGAAATTCGTAACATCTTCATTACAATGGTGAGAAATAGATTTGCTGCCCTACAAGATACAATGTTAGCAAAGACTGCTGACATGACATACAACCACTTTGAAATGGCTTGTAAAGAAACAGCTGCAGACACTATCTCGCTGAAACCCAAAGTAAAAAAAACAAACTCCATGGGTGAATGAAGAAATCTGTCAAAAACGCAAGCAACTAAAAGAAGCTGCACAACTAAAAGACTCTCAATCATCCCCTGAGAACATCATTTACTTCAATAATGCTCGTGCTGCTGTCATAGAGGCCTATGAAGCAGAGCAAACGAACTACCTACAAAGCAAGATCGACCAGATCACAAATGCTGTCAGCAACAAAAAGTCTGCTGTTGCCTGGAAGACTGTGAACGAAACAAGTGGTAGAAAAAGCTGTAACAGAGCTAGCTAAGCTAAAAGCATCTAGCCAAGAACAGCGAGTAAAATTGTGGCAACAACGCTTCCAAGACCTACTCTGGAAACCTCCAGATATCTCTGAAGAAGAAATAACTCCAGTCTTCATGGAGGAGCTGAATATCAAGAAAGGGCCGTTTACGTTGGACGAACTACTGATAGCAGTGAAAAGCATTCTGTGTGGAAAAGCTTGCGGACTCAATAAGATACCAGCAGAAGTATGGAAAATGGAGGAATTTCACTGGATACTGCTGGAATGCTGCAACAACAAGAACCAATAAACAAATGGACTAAGAAAGGTGATCTCGGAATCACAAAGAACTACCGCAGAATCATATTAACTGCAATTTCCGCAAAGATCTACAACCTAATGCTCCTAAATAGGATAAGGTAGGAGATAGATCCAGTTCTGAGGAAAACCAAAATGGGTTTCGTCAAAACAGATCAACATCAGGACAAATACTCACCATCAGACGTATATTGGAAGGCATAAAAACCAAAAACCTCCCAGCTGTTCTCCTATTTATCGACTTTTCCAAAGGTTTTGATTCGATCCACCGAGGAAAGATGAAGGAGATTCTAAATGTATATGGACTATCCAAGGAAACAGTAGACGCCATCATGATGCTGTATCAGAATACCCGCTGTATGGTCCGCTCCCCCCAACGGAGACACCGACTTCTTCAACATCACTGCTGGAGTCCTTCAAGGAGATACGCTTGCCCCCTTAATTTTCATCATCTGTCTCGATTATGTGCTGAGGAAAGCAGTGGATAAGAACAAAAAACTCGGCTTTACCCTCACAGAACAGAAGAGCAGACGCTACCTTGCAGTGAAGATACCAGATGCGGATTACACTGATGACCTGGCTGTTCTTGCAGACCTCCTAAAGGATGCAACATCTCTTCAACACAGTGTCAAAAGAACAGCAATGGAGATCGGGCTCCACCTCAATGCATACAAAACAGAGTTCATCTGTCTGAACCAAGATGCATCAGAAGGCATGAGAAGTTTCAATGGAGATACAATCAAACAAGTTCAAGACTTTGAATACCTGGGCAGCTACATTGACTCCACAGAACAAGACGTCAACACCAGACTCGGAAATGCCTGGGGCACTCTAAATCAAGTGGACAAAATCTGGAAATCCAATTTACAGACAACCTGAAAAGGAACTTTTTCCGAGCAGCAGTAGAGTCCATTCTGACATATGGCTCAATCTCTTGGACCCTAACAATGACATTGGAGAAGAAGATTGATGGAGCATATACACGAATGCAGCGTGCAGCCCTGAACAAATCCTGGAGAGAACATCCAACTAACAAAGAGTTATATGGTAAGATCCCACCAATCAGTAAATCAATACGTCAACAAAGACTGCGCTTCACGGGACACTGCTGGCGTAGCAAAGAACTGGTGGGGGATGTTCTACTATGGAGACCCAGCCATGGCAAACAAATACCAGGACGTCCAAAGAAGATCTTCATCGACCAACTGATGGATGATACAGGCTGTCAGTATGATGAACTACCTACTGCAATGTCTGACAGAGAAGGATGGAAGAAACGTGTCATGGATAGCCGAGCAAGCTCGACATGATGATGATGTCTAATTTCCGTAGAGCCACAAATGCACTTAATGTAGACCTATGTACCCAAATATCAATCCTAAGATGTAAGACTTTATGGAACATATGTAGGTGAATGGAGCAGGAAGGCAGAAAATGATAGGAAGAAATGAAAGAAAGCAAAGAAACAAGGCAGAAAATAGAGTGACAGAAAAGAAGAAATTTCTGCACAGAATTTCCAGAAGGTGGGGATATTATTTATACTGAAAGAGCCCTGGCATCACCATGGGGAACCGCCACAGTGAATTAGAATCAGAAACTCACAGAAATATGTCACATCTTCTCACGCACAGGGGTTACGAATCGATTTTAACGACTTCACGATAAAGGTATCGGTAGAATATGTGCCATGTGTGTGGTGATCATGGCATTAGCCTTAAGCCTGCACACAAACCCATGAGCTGGCCAGGTCCTGAGGTCTCACCATGCCTATGTTTTAGCTAATCTACATTTGTATACTACTATTGTATTGGTCTCTCATTAGAACAACCCTGGTTACATGTAAAGTACATATGTACCTGTGTATCTTATCTTTAAAGAAAAGAACATATATGTAAAGTGAATAAATGAATAATTAAAGGTCTGAATCACAACACAACCAGCCACTCGATAGAAACTCGTCTCACATCACAAAAAGCTCCCCAGTCAATGCACAAAGCCTCAGCTGCCTACCAACAAGATGAAGACAGTATTTCCTTAATCACAGCCCCGCCAGTCTGTCATCCACTTCCGAGGAAAGGAAGTAGATAATGAAGGAGTGAGAGAAAGGACGATGAAGGAGGCGTATGGGGTGGGGGTGAGGAGCTAAAGGGGGTGGTGGTGGTTAATAACAATATCAACAATATACAACAGGAGTGTTACCTCTTTACCATACAGTGGATCCCAGTTGGGTCCTGGTTTCACTGTCTCCCACCTTCAGAACTTTGACCAGGTCTGCCCCTCTTGGTATTGATATGGTCCCTGTAAAGAAGATGTAACATGTATAAGGCGCACTTTCATTATTTGATTGATAAGGCCCTCTTCTTCAGTGTCACATAGAACCGATATTGTTGTATGGGTGTGAAGCATGGACAGTCACCACACGCAAAGTCAGAACAAGATTGAGGCAGCTAAAATGCGGTTTGTAAGAAGAATGGTGAGTATTCCATGGAATGCGAAGAAAACAAACAAGACAGTCTCGAAGGAGGCAGACACACACATACATAAACACATACATAAACACACACACACACACACACACACACACACACACACACACACACACACACACATTACTGAAGAAGTTTAGGAAAAGACAAGCAACATTTATAGGAATTTTATGAGGCAAGACAAATTAGAGCATGTAGCCACAACAGGAAAGCTGGCAGGAAAAGAGCACCAGTTAGACCCAAAGAGAAAATATTGGACGGACTTGCAGGATGGCTGAGGACAGAGAGGGTGGGAGATGTACTTGCAGGGACCAAGGATAGATTCATATGGACAGCCATGATCGCCAACGCCATACAGCAAGGCACATGATGATGATGATGAGGCGCCGCCTGGGTAGTGCTTAGTGTGGTAAAGTGTGGAGAAGGGGGAGAACTCAGGCCTCTAAGACCAAGCGCCTTAGGAAACTGCTTCATATATCCGAACCTCAGGTTTGTGAGGTGTGACAACAAGCTGACCAGGGATACTGAGATTGATCCAGTCCGTTAATGAAGTCACTGGAGTTATTTCAAGAAAGATTTGCAGTGCTCGGATAGCTCCGTATGTGCTCCACCCAAATCCGCCAGCTATTATCTGACAGATTTTCTGAGCCTGCACAAAACCCTACGCAATGGCAAGGTCCTGAAAAGGAGAATCGACATGCTTCCATTCTTTTCCTTGCTTTTGGCTCTCTGGCATAACGTGGCAGACCCAAGTTTCATGAACACATACCAGTCGTCGTGGTGTAGTGGTTTGCGCAAAGGACTACCGACTGGAAGGTTGTGGGTTCGAGTCCCCATCAGTCCCTTCAAAAATCATTGTGCCTGATGTGTTTCCTGGAGATGTAGTTGTGTTTCCGTACAGGTTTCAGCCTGGATAGTGCTGATGTTGTCTTTGCTGCCCTCGAGAGAATTTCGGATGTGGATCCTTCACTACTATTTATGGATCCGAGGTTACTGTTATTATTATTGTTGTTTAAAGCCCAACCGACTGCGTGATCCATATCAGGGCTATAACCACCTCAAAACACAAAATTTCAACACGAAAAAAAAAGAAAAACAAGAAAAGAAAATTTAGTACGCATATTAATGCATTAGCGCACATAATCTAAGGACATGCCCCCGCCATTGACCACTCCATCCAATTTATCACACATGGGATTTAAAAACCACACCCGCATACAAATTTAAGCATACCTAAAGACACCAAAACATTAAAACGGGCATAAAATCCTAAAATTGCTTCCACATATCTCACTTCCTTAGAGCCAAAAATGCACTTAATACATGTGCCCAATTATCAATCCTAATAGACAGTATGTAAGACTTTATCGAACATACAGGTGAATGGACCAGCAAAGCAGAAAATGATAGGAAGCAATGACAGAAAGCAGAGGAACAAGGCAGAAACAAAGAGAGTGAGAGAAAAGATGAAATTTTTAGCACAGAATTTCCAGAAAGTGGGACATTGTTTATACTGAAAGAGTCCCAGGCATCCCCTCAGAGGATGGATCCTAGGTAAATGAATTGTTGAACGGTTCTTTGAGATGATAGTGGTGTGGCAGGCCATTAAGTTGGTTTTCCCAGGACAGATTTCAATGCCATATCTCGTCAAATGTTTCCGTGTAGTCTTTTAAAGAATACAATATGACTAAACCTCTCGAAGAATACGAAATAACCAATTCCTGTCTCTCACTCACCAAGGGAAGCAATGGCTGACTTCAATCGAGCCAGCACCATCTCATCAAAAATGACATCAGACGTGACCTTCACACTGCTCCTTGTGGTCTGCTGGTCAAGGTCAAAAAGGCGTGCCCTCATCTTGGAGTCCATGTCAAGGAGAGCATCATCAGGGGCTGAGGTCAGCAGGTTGTTGATGATGGTGACATGGGAGGCCAGGGCAGCTCGCTGTTGGTCCATCCCACCAACAGCTACCTTGTCTTCTTCTGCCTGGATCAGTGCATACACTTCCTGCTGTCGCTGGGCCAAGTCATGTTCAAGGTCATCAAACAGGTCCTTGACCTTTTTGCGCATGGCCTTGAACGCACCTGTCACTCCGGCGATCTGGAAAGGAACACGCTCATGTTAAGACACCAGTCTGTGTTTCTTGTAAGATAACATGTAACGTATATCGGCGTTTCGCGTGCAAACAATTCTACTACTACTACTATTAATGATAATTATAATAATAATAAGAAGAAGACTAACAACAGTAATAACAATAATGATAATAATATTGATAATAATAACAATAATGATAATAATATTGATAACACTAATAATAATAATAACAATAACAATAATAATAATGATGATGATGATAACACTAAAGTAATAATAACAATGATAATAATAATAACAATAATAATAATAATGATATAATA
>JAPXFY010006772.1:0-7500 GCA_030674185.1 Monoplex corrugatus | reverse complement strand
TCTCTTTCCCTCCAGCTTTCCCGTTGTGACCAGGTGCTCCAAATCCCCCTTCCTCATAAAATGGCCTATAAATGTTGCCTGTCTTTTCCCAATCTTCCTTATGAGTGATCTACTTGTGTCTGCCTCCATCAAGACTGTCTCGTTTGTTTTCTTTGCTGTCCATGGAACCCTCAACATTCTTCTTAGAAACCACATCTCAGCTGCCTCAATCTTGTTCTGGCTTTGTTTGTTGACTGTCCACGCCTCGCATCCGTACAACAGTATTGGTTCTATATAACATTCAAGAACTCTCTTCCTGATGTTACTTGATAGGCATTTGTTGGTAAGAATGCTTGTCATCTTCTTGAATGCTGTTTGTAGAATGATGTGTCAGTGCAAAATCCAACCTTCTTGTTAGTATTAAGTGATTTTTCTTGATACAAATTTCTCTGACTGAGATAATATAGACCTTATATTAATCCTCGGAGCTAAAAGAAATTGTTGTTTGTACAGTTCCCTGTGCAAAAATGTGGGCACTAAGCCACGGACAGTGACGACAAATCAATCATACTTTACCACCGACCGAGTTTCAGATCTCGCTTTATGTCTCTGGTGGTATCAACGCTGTTGAAGGAGTTTTTTTTTTGTTTTTTTGTTTTTTTTGTATACAACGAGATGCGCCTGTGTTGTCTGTTTATTTTTGTTATTGGAGGGTGTTTTTGTTTTGTTTTGTTTGTTTTTCAAGCTGTTGTTGAGTGAGGCGCAGCTGGTAAGTAATTATGAAATTAAGTACTGTGATAGTTTCACATCTTTTCTCAAATTCAAAATTGACAATTTTCAAATATCCTCTTCACTCCTCCTCTATCACCCCCCCCCCTTCTTTTTTGTTTGTTTTTTGTTTGTTTGTTTTTTTGTTTGTCTAAAATCACTTTCACTGTTAAATCAAAGACTACCACACAGTCAGATATGCCATTCAGTTTTGCTGGCGAACAATGCAGACATGTTGTAGATACTATCTGTTCATTGTGATCATGCTTGAAGTAAGATGTGCTAGATGTTATAAACTGTGTAGAGCTGCTTTCTGCTCAGCTTATTCATCTTTAGAATTTTGAAATCTAGATGTTGTCTGCAACTGTTTTGCTGATGTTTGCTACTGCTGTTTTGAATCTTTGAATAACGTTGTCAGTATGAATTTCTATGGAATGTATTTGATGCTATGGAATTTTCTAATTTGGAAAAAAAAATTTACTTTGCAAGAAAAGGTGTGTCAGATATAGGTTTTTATTTCCACAGCCACAAAACGTGTAGGGCATGCCTATATTTTGTGAGGTCCATCTTTCTGCACGTCTGTTTTAACCGTGGGTCTACATTTTCCCCATGCACGAGTTGTCTTAGTTTTTCACTACGTCTGTCTCCTTCCAGATCAAAACTCAAGCAGGCGTATTTTTCTCTGGCTATGTTTACGTAGATGACAAGCATTCTTACCAACAAATGCCTATCAGTTCACATCAGAAAGAGAGTCCTTGAATGTTATATAGAACCAATACTTTTGTACGGATGAGAGGCGTGGACAGTCAGCAAACAAAGCCAGAGCAAGATTGAGGCAGCCGAGATGTGGTTTCTCAGAAGAATGTTGAGAGTTCCATGGACAGCAAAGAAAACAAACGAGACAGTCTTGATGGAGGCAGACACAAGTAGATCGCTCATAAGGAAGATTAGGAAAAGACAAGCAACATTTATAGGCCATTTTATGAGGAAGGGGGATTTGGAGCACCTGGTCACAACGGGAAAACTGGAGGGAAAGAGAGCACCAGGTAGACCAAGGGAGAGAATGCTGGACGGACTTGCAGAGAGGCTGGGGATGAGGAGGGTGGGGTGAGATGCTGGGGGCAACGAGAGATAGAGATGGTTGGAAGTCCATGGTCGCCAACGCCATGGGGCAGGGCACCTGATGATGATGATGATGATAAGTTTACGTGACTTCACATAATTTAACTTAAGTTTGACTTATCTAGACTTCACTTGACATTCGTAAGTTTACAACTTACAATCCTTATTTTAAAACTGGATGTTGTATCGCAGGTCTTTCTGTTCCCTTGTACATTCCTGCTGATATCATCGTCGTTATTCGCCACGAGCGTGGTCTTTGCCAAGGTACTTTCTATATACTGCAGGGTGTTTTGTGCAGGTGTCAAACTCTACCCCAATCATACATTTACTAAGTAACATTCAGCGGCTGTGAAGTCACTGGTATATTCAAGATATTCATCTTACGTCCCATTCTGATGGGGGTGAGAAAGGACATGCCCGGCAGATTATTCAGACCGTACTTTACTGTTGAACATTAAAGCCTGAACGTGATCGTCTCTCCGGTAAGAATACATTTCTACCACCAAAGACTACGCTATCTATACAACGGTAATGATCTTCCTTACCACAGAATATGGCCTTTTGCTACCACTCAGTGTATTGCCATTCAAACATGTCACAAAGCAGAAACTACTTTGCAGCTACAATCACTTTTGCATGACAAACTGAATCAACCAAACGGCTGTGAGTCGTTGACGTGAATATAATATACAGCACGAAAGACGTTGAAAAGAATATAAAAGACATCCATCTGGGTAGTGAGTGGCATGAGCGCCTTCCATTTTAATTTTTTTTTTATCCCCATTACAGAAAATGAAAGCAACGCCCTCTGTGAGTCGACGGAGTCCTCAGTAAAAAGAGGGATAACTAAAGCGTAATCGAAGACTTGTCGTTGTAGATCCTGTTCGCTCATGCGTGTGTATAAAGACTTTCGGCCATCAACTGAAAAGATCACGTCGTCGTGATTCAGACACTGTGCTGGTAGAGTTCATGTTGGCATTTGGATTACCGCTTTTTGCTTTCCTTTTGAGGAAGAATTTAGAAACCGATTAGTCTGCGCTTTACTCTTTTTAGTCTCCGTTATATAAAGGATTAGGTAAAAAAAAAGGACATGGTTGGCAGGTTGACTGCATTTCGTCCCTTAGAAAGGGAGGTTGGGTTTACTTTGATTGGACTGGACGATGTATATATATATATAAATACATATAAATGTATGTAATATGCACTCACACACGCACGCACGCACGCACACATACACACAAATATATATACTTATATATATATATTTGTATATATATGTATATATACATATATACGTATACATATATGTATTATACATATATATACATATATATATATATATATATATATATATATATATATATATATAGAGAGAGAGAGAGAGAGAGAGAGATGATAGATACATAGATAGACAGACAGATAGACATAAATAGATAGATAGATAGATAGATAGACAGACAGACAGACAGAGACAGACAGGCAGATAGATAGATAGATAGACAGACATATAGATAGATAAATAGATAGACAAATAGACAGACAGATAGATAGATCAATAGATAGATAGATAGATAGATGATAGATAGATAGATAGACAGACATATAGATAGATAAATAGATAGACAGACAGATAGACAGGCAGATAGATAGATAGATAGATAGATAGATAGATAGATAGATAGATAGATAGATAATTGGATGTTATTTATACATAATGATTCGATTTTATATACATAATGGAGCCTCTGCTTAATCCAATAGGTAAGTAGGCATACCGGTCCTTTATCGCCTTGTGTGGATCTTTGCATGGGATACAAGACCAATTCTGCATGGGACAGGTCCTGTGGACTTTGTTTCTGCTTCCGCCAGTCTGTCTACTGTTGAACTGCAGATAGTCTGTCTTCTGTTGAACTGCAGCCAGTTTCTCTACTGTTGAACTGCAGTCAGTCTGTCTTCTGTTGAACTGCAGATAGTCTGTCTTCTGTTGAACTGCAGCCGGTTTGTCTTCTGTTGAACTGCAGTCAGTCTGTCTTCTGTTGAACTGCAGTCAGTCTGTCTTCTGTTGAACTGCAGATAGTCTGTCTTCTGTTGGACTGTAGTCAGTCTGTCTTCTGTTGAACTGTAGTCAGTCTGTCTTCTGTTGAACTGCAGTCAGTCTGTCTTCTGTTGACCTGTAGTCAGTCTGTCTTCTGTTGAACTGCAGCCAGTCTGTCTTCTGTTGAACTGCAGTCAGTCGGGTCTTCTGTTGAACTGTAGATAGTCTGTCTTCTGTTGAACTGCAGTCAGTCTGTCTTCTGTTGAACTGTAGATAGTTTGTCTGTTGAACTGTAGTTAGTCTGTCTTCTGTTGAACTGTAGTCAGTCTTTCTTCTGTTGATACTGTAGTCAGTTTGTCTTCTGTTGAACTGCAGATAGTCTTTCTTCTGTTGAAACTGCAGATAGTCTTTCTTCTGTTGAACTGCAGCCGTCTGTCTTCTGTTGAACTGCAGATAGTCTGTCATCTGTTGAACTGCAGATAGTCTTTCTTCTGTTGAACTGCAGATAGTCTGTCTTCTGTTGAACTGTGCAGATAGTCTGTCTTCTGTTGAACTGCAGTCAGTCTGTCTTCTGTTGAACTGCAGCCAGTCTGTCTTCTGTTGAACTGCAGTCAGTCTGTCTTCTGTTGAACTGTGCAGCCAGTTTGTCTTCTGTTGAACTGCAGTCAGTTTGTCTTCTGTTGAACTGTGCAGCCAGTTTGTCTTCTTGTTTGAATTGCAGCCAGTCTGTCTTCTGTTGAACTGCAGATAGTTTTTCTTCTGTTGAACTGCAAATAGTCTTTCTTCTGTTGAACTGTGCAGTCAGTTTGTCTTCTGTTGAACTGCAGATAGTCTGTCTTCTGTTGAACTGCATCCAGTCTGTCTTCTGTTGAACTGCAGTCAGTCTGTCTTCTGTTGAACTGCATCCAGTCTGTCTTTCTGTTGAACTGCAGTCAGTCTGTCTTCTGTTGAACTGCAGTCAGTTTGTCTTCTGTTGAACTGCAGTCAGTCTGTCTTCTGTTGAACGTGCAGTCTAGTTTGTCTTCTGTTGAACTGCAGATAGTCTGTCTTCTGTTGAACTGCAGCCAGTCTGTCTTTGTTGAAATGCAGCCAGTCTGTCTTCTGTTGAAATGCAGCCAGTCTGTCTTCTGTTGAACTGCAGATAGTCTGTCTTCTGTTGAACTGCAGCAAAATTCAGCTGTTCGATATGATTGTGCCCCGCATGCACTGTTGTTGGTCTGTTGCAGACGATAAATTTGATGCCACACTCATGAGAACTGCCTTCAGAGATACTTTTTTTTCCTTTTTTTTCTTCAGAGTATCCTTGTATCACTTCATGTGGTCTTCCCTGTTCAGCATCCTTGCAGAGTATCCTGTATCACTTTAGTGGTCTTCCCCTGTCTCAGTATCCTTGCAGAGTATCCTTGTATCACTTCAGTGTCTGTCTTCCCTGTCTCAGAACCTTGCAGAGTATCCTTGTATCACTTTAGTGGTCTTCCCCTGTCTCATATCCTTGCAGAGTATCCTTGTATCACGTTAGTGGTCTTCCCCTGTCTCAGTAACCTTGCAGAGTATCCTTGTATCACTTTAGTGGTCTTCCCTGACTCAGTAACCTTGCAGAGTATCCTTGTATCACTTTAGTGGTCTTCCCCTGTCTCAGATCCTTGCAGAGTATCCTTGTATCCGTTAGTGATCTTCCCCTGTCTCAATATCCTTGCAGAGTATCCTTGTATCACTTTAGTGGTCTTCCCTTGGTCTCAATATCCTTGCAGAGTATTCCTTGTATCACGTTAGTGGTCGTTCCCCTGTCTCAGTAACCTTGCAGAGTATCCTTGTATCACTTTAGTGTCTTCCCTTGTCTCAATATCCTTGCAGAGTATCCTTGTATCACGTTAGTGGTCTTCCCCTGTCTCAGTAACCTTGCAGAGTATCCTTGTATCACTTTAGTGGTCTTCCTTGTCTCAATATCCTTGCAGAGTATCCTTGTATCACGTTAGTGGTCTTCCCCTGTCTCAGTATCCTTGCAGAGTATCCTTGTATCACGTTTAGTGGTCTTCCCCTGTCTCAATATCCTTGCAGAGTATCCTTGTATCCGTTAGTGGTCTTCCCCTGTCTCAGTAACCTTGCAGAGTATCCTTGTATCACGTTAGTGGTCTTCCCCTGTCTCAGTATCCTTGCAGAGTATCCTTGTATCACTTCAGTGGTCTTCCCCTGTCTCAGTAACCTTGCAGAGTATCCTTGTATCACTTTAGTGGTCTTCCCCTGTCTCATATCCTTGCAGAGTATCCTTGTATCACTTCAGTGGTCTTCCACTGTCTCAATATCCTTGCAGAGTATCCTTGTATCACGTTAGTGGTCTTCCCTTGTCTCAATATCCTTGCAGAGTATCCTTGTATCACTTAGTGGTCTTCCCCTGTCTCAGTAACCTTGCAGAGTATCCTTGTATCACTTCAGTGGTCTTCCCTGTCTCAATATCCTTGCAGAGTATCCTTGTATCACGTTAGTGGTCTTCCCTTGTCTCAATATCCTTGCAGAGTATCCTTGTATCACTTTAGTGGTCTTCCCCTGTCTCAATATCCCTGCAGAGTATCCTTGTATCACGTTAGTAGTCTTCCCTTGTCTCAATATCCTTGCAGAGTATCCTTGTATCACGTTAGTGGTCTTCCCTTGTCTCAATATCCTTGCAGAGTATCCTTGTATCACGTTAGTGGTCTTCCCCTGTCTCAATATCCTTGCAGAGTATCCTTGTATCACGTTAGTGGTCTTCCCCTGTCTCAGTATCCTTGCAGAGTATCCTTGTATCACTTCAGTGGTCTTCCCCTGTCTCAGCATCCTTGCAGAGTATCCTTGTATCACGTTAGTGGTCTTCCCTGTCTCAGTACCTTGCAGAGTATCCTTGTATCACGTTAGTGGTCTTCCCTGTCTCAGTATCCTTGCAGAGTATCCTTGTATCACGTTAGTGGTCTTCCCCTGTCTCAGTAACCTTGCAGAGTATCCTTGTATCACTTCAGTGGTCTTCCCCTGTCTCAGTATCCTTTCAGAGTATCCTTGTATCACGTTAGTGGTCTTCCCCTGTCTCAGTAACCTTGCAGAGTATCCTTGTATCACTTCAGTGGTCTTCCCCTGTCTCAGTAACCTTGCAGAGTATCCTTGTATCACGTTAGTGGTCTTCCCCTGTCTCAGCATCCTTGCAGAGTATCCTTGTACCCACGTTAGTGGTCTTCCCCTGTCTCAGTAACCTTGCAGAGTATCCTTGTATCACGTTAGTGGTTATGCCTTTGTTTGGTAATCCTTGCAGAGTATCCTTGATATCACTTAGTGGTTTCCCTTTGTCTCAAATCCTTGCAGAGTATCCTTGTATCACGTTAGTGGTTTTCCCTTGTTTTGTACCTTGCAGAGTATCCTTGTATCACGTTAGTGGTCTTCCCTTGTCTAAATATCCTTGCAGAGTATCCTGTATCACTTTAGGGGGTTTCTCCTGTCTCAAAAATCCTTGCAGAGTCCTTTGTATCACGTTAGTGGTCTTCCCTTGTCTCAATATCCTTGCAGTTTATCCTTGTATCACTTAGTGGTCTTCCCTTTTTACCCTTTGCAGGGGTATCCTTGTACCCCACCCT
>JAPXFY010006771.1:5000-12068 GCA_030674185.1 Monoplex corrugatus | reverse complement strand
AAAAGACAGGAAAGCTTATAAGACCACCTTACTCTCGGCCTGCAGCCCCACCCCTTCCAACAGATTTACCGTGTGAAATTCGGATTGTTATCCCCAGACAGACAGTGGTGCCGCACTGCAGCGCCACACATCTATTTATCTTTAATATCTATACGTGTATTTTTTCACCCATAGAAGTAGATTTTTCTTACATAATCTTGTCAGGAATAACTCGATATTTGACGCTATGGGATCTTTTAAGTGCGCTGAATGCATGCTGCACGTGGGCTCTTGGTTTATCGCTGATTTCGTCCAAAAGATTAGCACCTCGACCTTCATTCAAAGTCTGATGAGGACATATCGCGGATATATTGGTACTTTTCAACGATAGAGCCGTACACTCAAAATTTTAATGATATCTCGAGTTCATTCACAGCCTGCAATATTAAAACACTCCTCTTTGCTGTCAATTTTAATGTTTCCATCATCCTGGCGGTGCCAGCCTAGTATTTCACAGATGTCCCTCTCCCTTCCCATGTCAACATCTTGCCACCGCAAAACGTGTTGCACAGGCTCAGGGAGTCTGACAGAGAAATGGAGGCAGGTCTGGGAGGAGCGCACATGGAATTGCTCTGCGTGCGACGAATCCCTCCTAAGCACAATAGCAACAACTGGACAATTAACTCTGAGTCATAAGCATGCACACACGAGCGCAGGATTAGGATATACCACTTTTATTTTATTCATTTTGATTTTCATTATTATTGTCTCCCCGTATACCTTCACCTTCAAATCGAGCTCGAATTCACATTTTCTTAATTTTAAACCAAAGGGAAGCTGATGTATATCTGTTAGTACGTGGTGTCTGCGAACCTGTCTGAACAGAATACATAAATGAATGAATAAATGAATGAATGAATGAATGAATAAATGAACAGAAGGTCAGCGTAAACAACTAAGGGAATTAATCTTCAACTTCGCTTTTGAGTTTTTATCGATGCAGTGGTTTCCCTTGTTTACGTGTCGTCTGCTTTTTTTGTTTGACCAATAGGCCTACCGGAAAGGACTTTGATCCACGGTTTGTTCTCTTTTCCTAGGGAATAATTTCATTTTCCTATTCCTGTTTCTTCATATTAGCCTGATACTTATAGCTGATACGTAACCCCACGAAGTGATAAGTTACTTCGTTGATTATGTCCTCCGTTGACATCAGCCGATCACTAAGCCTAAATCTAGATCTAAATGTGACTCAAGCCTCGGAGTTGAACGTCCCGATTGTCGGGTAGAATCTAGTGAATTATCTATGGGATACGAGCATTAACAGGCTGTGTATGCTTCTCGACTGCACTCGAATTGTCACAGGACCTCTAGTTCGCTTAATTTCTTCACTGAGAAAATCTGATTTGGCATACAGATATGCGAATTTGTTTTCGCCAAAGTAATTTGTCTTCGCCCTAGATCTAGTTCAGTATAACTAGTATGATGTTTGATTATAGTCTAACAACCTTCTTCTGCACAGTTGAAGAGCAATCGGTCAGTCACAGTTCATCTCAGCTACTTCAAGGACTTTCGTTGTCGCTCTTAGGGTTACAAATAAAGATTTCTTGACAAGTTCCCGCCAAAACGGCAGATCTAGATTTAAATATTTATCACCAAATATCTTCATTGTTATTTGTATTTTGTGTGTAGAATAGCAACGACTCGCCGTTAAAACAGATCCAGTGGGACTAAGCCATGCTAATGGAACTCTCCAGAATCCATGAGTAATAAAGTGTCCTTCAGTCTGACTCCAGTAGTAGCCTACTAGCAGTTGTAGTACTTAATACTGAGCTTTTCAGTCTTTTTAAAAGTCCTATCAGTTTTTCATTTACAGAGTTTCTGACTAACCTTCACTTTGATTTTCAGTTAGTCCTCTCCTCCTCCTAACCATGTAGACAGACAGGTGGGTAACCAGGTAA
The DNA here is from genome assembly GCA_030674185.1 of Monoplex corrugatus. NCBI lineage: Eukaryota > Metazoa > Mollusca > Gastropoda > Littorinimorpha > Ranellidae > Monoplex > Monoplex corrugatus. The sequence continues at coordinate 10,131 of JAPXFY010006771.1, read as the reverse complement.
TTACAGACCAGACCAGTTATATCCAAATTGATTATACCAGTCTTTCTCCTTGTTCGAAAATCTTCTTTGATGTCACTAAAAATAAGCTGTATCTGTTGGAAAATGGGTTTATTTCAATAAAAAGCTGCTATCCAAGCATAACAACTGTCATTCACAACACGTCAACACACTGCAGTTGATATATCGATCGAATTCCGGGCGATATTTAGGGAGGAAAAAGTAAACTGATCTTCAGATAAACTGAATAAAAACCAAACCATCTTTTACTCGGGAGAGTAGGAAAAGCGGGGAGGAGAAAAAACATTTTCATACATTCGTCCATCTCTTTCATGGTTATGATAATCATTATCATTATTATTTTATTTTGTACAGGAACTGACCAAGAACAATGGCCCTGCTCCGGAACACAAGTCTACCATATCAAGTGGGGTTTAGTTTCTACTTTCTCGCTTTCTTCCTCTTCCTTTGTTCTGTGGCCATCCCCGGCATCTGGATTTACGACAAAGGAAACAATGTGTCGTCTACTACTAGAGGACTGAACATGTGGGATTTTCAATTCTCCACTTGCCTGTCAGGACATGGCTATGGAACTAACGTGTGGCGATGCGATGCTTTTGGAGAGACTTACGCTCTGGGTGAGTGTAGCTTTTCTTGGATTGGATTGGATTGGATTAATTGTCATGGTTGTGGCTCTACCGCCTGGCTTTGGTCTAGTTACAATAAAAATGTGAGAATAGAACCAGAGCGCGTATTTGACATAAAAAAGAAAAGACAGGTGGAAATTTTCGACCAAGTCGCCTTTGTCAAGCGTAAACGTAAGACAACAAAGAACAAATTACAAACAAGAGACCAAATACAAAAATTAGGAGAAAACAGCAAAATTACCCTGATGTTTCGTCAAGCAGGCGTTCACATTTGTAATATTGATTTAGTTTTCATGGCTCTGTCGTCTGACATTGGTTTAGTTCTTATGGCTGTGGGTCTCCTGCCTATGGTTGATTTAGTTTTTTTGGCTGTAGCTGTACTGTCTGACGTTGATTTAGTTTTTATGGCTGTAGCTCTGTTGTCTGACGTTGATTTAGTTTTTATGGCTGTGGCTGTACTGTCTGACGTTGGTTTAGTTTTTATGGCTGTGGTTCTACCGTCTGACGTTGATTTAGTTTTCATGGCTGTGGCTCTGTTGTCTGACGTTGGTTTAGTTTTTATGGCTGTGGCTGTACCGTCTGACGTTGATTTAGTTTTTATGGCTGTGGCTCTGTTGTCTGACGTTGATTTAGTTTTTATGGCTGTGGCTCTGTTGTCTGACGTTGATTTAGTTTTTATGGCTGTGGCTGTACTGTCTGACGTTGGTTGAGTTTTTATGGCTGTGGCTCTTCTGTCTGACGTTGATTTAGTTTTTATGGCTGTGGCTCTACGGTCTGACGTTGGTTTAGTTTTTATGGCTGTAGCTCTTCCATCTGACGTTGGTTTAGTTTTTATGGCTGTGGCTCTTCTGTCTGACGTTGGTTTAATTTTTATGGCTGTGGCTGTACTGTCTGACGTTGGTTTAGTTTTTATGGCTGTGGCTGTACTGTCTGACGTTGATTTAGTTTTTATGGCTGTGGCTGTACTGTCTGACGTTGGTTTAGTTTTATGGCTGTGGCTCTTCTGTCTGACGTTGATTTAGTTTTTATGGCTGTGGCTCTACTGTCTGACGTTGGTTTAGTTTTATGGCTGTAGCTGTACCGTCTGACGTTGGTTTAGTTTTTATGGCTGTGGCTCTTCTGTCTGACGTTGATTTAGTTTTTATGGCTGTGGCTCTACTGTCTGACGTTGGTTCAGTTTTATGGCTGTGGCTCTACTGTCTGACGTTGATTTAGTTTTTATGGCTGTGGCTGTACTGTCTGACGTTGATTTACTTTTTATGGCTGTGGCTGTACTGTCTGACGTTGATTTAGTTTTTATGGCTGTGGCTCTACTGTCTAACGTTCATTTAGTTTTTATGGCTGTGGCTCTACTGTCTGACGTTGATTTAGTTTTTATGGCTGTGGCTCTACTGTCTGACGTTGATTTAGTTTTTATGGCTGTAGCTGTACTGTCTGACGTGGATTTAGTTTTTATGGCTGTAGCTGTACCGTCTGACGTTGGTTTAGTTTTTATGGCTGTGGCTGTACTGTCTGACGTTGATTTAGTTTTTATGGCTGTGGCTGTAGGCCCTACTGTCTGACGTTGATTTAGTTTTTATGGCTGTGGCTCTACTGTCTGACGTTGATTTACTTTTTATGGCTGTGGCTCTTCTGTCTGACGTTGGTTTAGTTTTTATGGCTGTGGCTGTACTGTCTGACGTTGATTTAGTTTTTATGGCTGTGGCTGTACTGTCTGACGTTGATTTAGTTTTTATGGCTGTGGCTGTACTGTCTGACGTTGGTTTAGTTTTTATGGCTGTGGCTCTTCTGTCTGACGTTGGTTTAGTTTTTATGGCTGTAGCTTCTCCGTCTGACGTTGGTGTAGTTTTCATGGCTGTGGCTGTACTGTCTGACGTTGATTTAGTTTTTATGGCTGTGGCTCTTCTGTCTGACGTTGGTTTATTTTTTATGACTGTGGCTGTACTGTCTGACGTTGGTTTAGTTTTTATGGCTGTGGCTCTGTTGTCTGACGTTGATTTAGTTTTTATGGCTGTAGCTATACTGTCTGACGTTGATTTAGTTTTTATGGCTGTAGCTGTACTGTCCTGACGTTGATTTAGTTTTTATGGCTGTAGCTGTACTGTCTGAAGTTGATTTAGTTTTTATGGCTGTAGCTGTACTGTCTGACGTTGATTTAGTTTTTAGGGCTGTAGCTGTACTGTCTGACGTTGATTTAGTTTTTATGGCTGTGGCTCTGTTGTCTGACGTTGGTTTAGTTTTTATGGCTGTGGCTGTACTGTTTGACGTTGATTTAGTTTTTATGGCTGTGGCTGTACTGTCTGACGTTGATTTAGTTTTTATGGCTATGGCTGTACTGTCTGACGTTGATTTAGTTTTTTACGGCTGTAGCTGTACTGTCTGACGTTGATTTAGTTTTTATGGCTGTGGCTGTACTGTCTGACGTTGATTTAGTTTTTATGGCTGTGGCTGTACTGTCTGACGTTGATTTAGTTTTTATGGCTGTGGCTGTACTGTCTGACGTTGATTTAGTTTTTATGGCTGTGGCTGTACTGTCTGACGTTGGTTTAGTTTTTATGGCTTTGGCTCTGTTGTCTGACGTTGATTTAGTATTTATGGCTGTGGCTCTACCTTCTGAGGTTGATTTAGTTTTTATGGCTTTGGTTCTGTTGTCTGACGTTGATTTAGTTTTTATGGATGGCTGTACTGTCTGACGTTGTTTTTTTTTATGGTAGTGGCTGTACCGTCTGACGTTGATTTAGTTTTTATGGCTGTGGCTGTACTGTCTGACGTTGAATTGGTTTTTATGGTCGTGACTCTACCAACTTGAGCTGATTTAGTTTTTTATGGCTGTGGTTCTGTTGTCTGACGTTGATTTAATTTTTATGGCTGTGGCTGTACTGTCTGACGTTGATTTAGTTTTTATGGCTGTGGCTGTACTGTCTGACGTTGGTTGTAGTTTTTATGGCTGTGGCTGTACTGTCTGACGTTGATTAGTTTTTATGGCTGTGGCTGTACTGTCTGACGTTGATTTAGTTTTTATGGCTGTGGCTGTACTGTCTGACGTTGTTTAGTTTTTTAGGGCTTTGACTCTGTTGTCTGACGTTGGTTTGGTTTTTATGGCTGTGGCTCTACCGTCTGACGTTGATTTAGTTTTTATGGCTGTAGCTCTACTGTCTGACGTTGATTTAGTTTTTGTGCTGTGGCTGTACTGTCTGACGTAGATTTAGTTTTTATGGCTGTAGCTGTACTGTCTGACGTTGATTTAGTTTTTATGGCTGTGGCTGTACTGTCTGACGTTGATTTAGTTTTTATGGCTGTGGCTGTACTGTCTGACGTTGATTTAGTTTTTATGGCTGTAGCTGTACTGTCTGACGTTGATTTAGTTTTTATGGCTGTGGCTGTACTGTCTGACGTTGATTTAGTTTTTATGGCTGTGGCTGTACTGTCTGACGTTGATTTAGTTTTTATGGCTGTGGCTGTACTGTCTGACGTTGATTTAGTTTTTATGGCTGTGGCTGTACTGTCTGACGTTGTTTAGTTTTTATGGCTTTGGCTCTGTTGTTCTGACGTTGATTTAGTATTTATGGCTGTGGCTCTACCTTCTGAGGTTGATTTAGTTTTTATGGCTTTGGTTCTGTTGTCTGACGTTGATTTAGTTTTTATGGTAGTGGCTGTACTGTCTGACGTTGGTTTTGTTTTTATGGTAGTGGCTGTACCGTCTGACGTTGATTTAGTTTTTATGGCTGTGGCTGTACTGTCTGACGTTGAATTGGTTTTTATGGTCGTGACTCTACCAACTTGAGCTGATTTAGTTTTTATGGCTGTGGTTCTGTTGTCTGACGTTGATTTAATTTTTATGGCTGTGGCTGTACTGTCTGACGTTGATTTAGTTTTTATGGCTGTGGCTGTACTGTCTGACGTTGGTTTAGTTTTTTATGGCTGTGGCTCTTCTGTCTGACGTTGAATTGGTTTTTATGGTCGTGACTCTACCAACTTGAGCTGATTTAATTTTTATGGCTGTGGTTCTGTTGTCTGACGTTGAATTAGTTTTTATGTCTCTGGCTGTATCGCCTAACGTTGCGATGCCTTCGGACAGAGTTATGCTTTTGGTGAATGTAATCTAATTATTTTCTTGTTGATGTCTGATTCTTTTTCGTCTTTTCCGCCTCCATCTTCTTCCTACTCCAGGGCGACTTCAGTCACACTGTGTTATATTGGTCTTAGAACAGATAAAGCATTGTCTTCATAATGCTGGCCCCAGGAAAAGTTGAGGTAGGCCTATTTTACTCCTCACATCATTAAGACTTTGGGGTTATGGGACAACCTTTAACCTGGTCCTGTGCACATGAAAAGTGTGTGTTCACGCGCCATCAGCCTATTTGTAGCTTCTGGTACGTTATCATTACATTATCATTGGGGAAAATAAAAGAAACAAACAAGAAACTCAAAACTTTAATGACATGGTTTAATAACCCTTGTGCCAAAAGTAGAAAGGGGTTGGATGG
>JAPXFY010006771.1:0-2500 GCA_030674185.1 Monoplex corrugatus | reverse complement strand
TTTTCTATTGTACCCTTTCCCATCTCACTCTTTTCTATTGTACCCTTTCCCATCTCGCCCTTTTCTATTTACTTTCCATCTACTCTTTTCTATTGTACCTTTCCCATCTCACTCTTTTCTATTTTACCCTTTCCCATCTCACTCTTTTCTATTTTACCTTTCCATTCATCTTTCTATTTACCCTTTCCCATCTCACTCTTTTTATTACCCTTTCCATTCCTTTTTCTATTTACCCTTTCCCATCTCACTCTTTTCTATTGTACCCTTTCCCATCTCACTCTTTTCTATTTTACCCTTTCCCATCTCACTCTTTTCTATTTTACCCTTTCCCATCTCACTCTTTTCTATTTTACCCTTTCCCATCTCACTCTTTTCTATTGTACCCTTTCCCATCTCATCTTTTCTATTTTACCCTTTCCCATCTCGCCCTTTTCTATTGTACCCTTTCCCATCTCATCTTTTCTATTTTACCCTTTCCCATCTCGCCCTTTTCTATTGTACCCTTTCCCATCTCATCTTTTCTGTTGTACCCTTTCCCATCTCGCCCTTTTCTATTGTACCCTTTCCCATCTCCTTTTTTCTATTGTACCCTTTCCCATCTCACTCTTTTCTATTGTACCCTTTCCCATCTCGCCCTTTTCTATTTTACCCTTTCCCATCTCCTCTTTTCTATTTTACCCTTTCCCATCTCCTCTTTTCTATTTTACCCTTTCCCATCTCACTCTTTTCTATTTTACCCTTTCCCATTTCACTCTTTTCTATTTTACCCTTTCCCATCTCGCCCTTTTCTATTTTACCCTTTCCCATCTCGCCCTTTTCTATTGTACCCTTTCCCATCTCATTCTTTTCTATTTTACCCTTTCCCATCTCCTCTTTTCTATTGTACCCTTTCCCATCTCATCTTTTCTGTTTTACCCTTTCCCATCTCACTCTTTTCTATTTTACCCTTTCCCATCTCCTCTTTTCTATTTTACCCTTTCCCATCTCACTCTTTTCTGTTTTACCCTTTCCCATCTCACTCTTTTCTATTTTACCCTTTCCCATCTCCTCTTTTCTATTGTACCCTTTCCCATCTCATCTTTTCTATTGTACCCTTTTCCATCTCCTCTTTTCTATTTTACCCTTTCCCATCTCATCTTTTCTGTTTTACCCTTTCCCATCTCATCTTTTCTATTTTACCCTTTCCCATCTCATCTTTTCTATTGTACCCTTTCCCATCTCACTCTTTTCTATTGTACCCTTTCCCATCTCCTCTTTTCTATTTTACCCTTTCCCATCTCATCTTTTCTGTTTTACCCTTTCCCATCTCATCTTTTCTATTGTACCCTTTCCCATCTCACTCTTTTCTATTGTACCCTTTCCCATCTCCTCTTTACTATTTTACCCTTTCCCATTTCGCCCTTTTCTATTTTACCCTTTCCCATCTCCTCTTTTCTATTTGACCCTTTCCCATCTCGCCGTTTTCTATTTTACCCTTTCCCATCTCCTTTTTTCTATTGTACCCTTTTCCATCTCCTCTTTTCTATTTTACCCTTTCCCATCTCACTCTTTTTCTATTCCGCTCTGTTTTTTCACTTTGCACTTTCCCGTTTCGTTCTGTCCCATTTTGCCCTTTTCTATTCCTGTAGAAGCACTGCAGTTCAGTCTACAGCATCATCCTTGGAATGTCAGTTGCCCGCACTGCTCTCCGGGTCTCTGTCCTCCATTTCTGTCTTTCCTCAACTAGGTAGGCGCAGAACTAGCCTCAAAAAGCTGACCCGAGTGTAGTGAGATGTTTAACACCCACCTCATTTGTCTATAGTCTTAGGGTTATTAGGTTATTGGGTTATAGGGTATGAACTTGTCTCTTATAGTGTTATAGTCAATACAACGATGATTTGTTATTATCACGTCAGTCGAGAAGAAACTGGCGATGGTGTTGATGATGCTGGGAGCTGTGATGCAACTGGCTGCTTGCGTCATCATCGTTTTCTTCAACCGTCGCTGGCTTCCTCGTGTCGTCACTGCTTACGATTCAGAAGTCACGGCTGGAGCTGCTGGTGAGACGTGTCATTATGTTTGTCATCACTCTTTTTCCTCTCCTCCTCGTCTTCCTTCTGTATCTGTGTGTGTGTGTGTGTGTGTGTGTGTGTGTGTGTGTGTGTGTGTGTGTGTGTGTGTGTGTGTGTGTGTGTGTGTGTGTGTGTGTGTTTGTTTGTGTGTGTGTGTGTGTGTGTGTGTGTTGTGCGTGTGTTTGTGTGTGTGTATGTTTGTGTTTGTGTCTGTGTGTTTGTTTGTGTGTGTGTTTGTGTGTGTGTGTGTGTGTTTGTGTGTTGTGTGTGTGGTTGTGTGTGTGTGTGTTGTGTGTGTGTGTGTGTGTGTGTGTGTGTGTGTGTGTGTGTGTGTTTGTGTCTTCGTTCGTTCGTTCTTTGATTTAACGTCTTTTCACTGTAAGTGATATTATTATTAGACGGGTAGTGGTGTGTGTGTGTGTGTGTGTGTGTGTGTGTGTGTGTGTGTG
>JAPXFY010006770.1:0-12071 GCA_030674185.1 Monoplex corrugatus | reverse complement strand
AAACCCAAACCCCACCTTTTCATCATCTCTTTTTCAGCCTAAGTTCCCCCCCCCCCCCCCCTTCTCTGTCTATCTCCTGTCTGTCTTTTTCCATTCATTTATTCCTAGAGAGGAGAGGGGGATGGTAACGGGTCTCTTTTCGCCCATTTGCTCAAATAGCCTCTGCTTTAGTGCAGATCTGTGTTAGTTTGTAAAAGAAAAAAATTCGTGTGAGAAGTGGACAGCCGAAGGTTCCTCCCCGCCCTTACTTATGCAAGGTTTAGGCCATAAACTGTTTGACACACCCGTAAGGGGCCCAGGCCCATCCAGGTCATGACTCCTGCTGGGTGCCCTATTCGGATTTGTTCTATATTCATAATTCATTGTTGATTTCCGGGTCATGACCCGGTTGGTCATTTGGGTTTGCCGGGATGCTTTTAAATTCATTAGCTTATTCTCTTTTCCCTTTTGGTGAATCTACAAGTTTTCATACTGTGGAATATCCTTGATGAGGAAAATGTGTTTGTCATAATCTGATTAATTCGTCATGGTCAAACATGATGTTCATCACCAGTTGACATCACGGGGGTTGTGTGATGAAGATGGACTGAATGTTTCCCTTTCTGTTGTCTCAACCCTTCCACTGGTTTAGGTCTGTAGATCTGTTTTTTTCTCAGTACATGTAACCCTGCCCATGATGCAACCCCTTTTCCCCAAATCATGAAAACGCTTGTGATATTTTCGAATTCTATGTTTATTAGATTCTGAATAATCATAAACATGGGTTAATCTGTACCTGTGCAAGCATGTCCCGTGTGTGCCATCTGCAAAGTGTCATTTTTTAACTTTTAGACTGTAGATTTAACTAGTAGATCTCAAAGATCAAACTTGGGAAGAGCTTTATTACTCAGGAAAACGCTACAACCACAAATACAAAGCGCATACAAATATTCTAAATGCATGTGGCGCAGAATCAATTGTAAATTTTTGGGGCATTGTAATTGTTCAAAAAGACGCATCTGATATCACTGATCTATGTTATTGTTGAAAAAAAATGGAAGTGCAAAGACAGAAAGTTTTACTTTATAATTGTTGTTTTGAATTGTGAACACAAAGCGAATAACAATCATTCGCTTCTCAGCAAGACACCCAAACGTTTGGCAGACGAAACCTTCTAAATACCGTTACTCCTTTTTCCTCTCAAAAGAATTCCTCTCTCGACTAGGCCTATTCCACCAAACACACCAAAAAAACACGCATTCACTCGCGCTAACCTCACAGAATCTAGAGGCTACAACAGTTATGTATGTTGAAAGTGCAAAATCACCGACGGGAAAATGAAAATTATAACTTACAGTTATATATGATATCGAAAACTGCATAGGGTCATGACAACAACAACAAAATACATGTACTGGATGTGCGATGTATCTTTGATTTGTTCGGGCCACTCAGGCCCTGTGTTGTGTGGCGGGGGCTGCTAACCTTGTATGTTCCCTTTTCTGGTTCTTTCCTTGAAATTGTCTACATAGGCCAAACATGAGTTTTTCTAGATAAGAAAACAAAAAATGTTTTATATAATTGTGCAGCGCTCTGGTCCCACGATCCCCTTGTTGATTTAATTGTTTAGACACAGAATCTGCAGGAAATTAAGAATTTTTTTATGTATGCTGGTCCAGTGATCACTTGTTGTCTCAACTGTTTTTGACAGAATCTACAGGAAATTAACCTTGTTTTTTTATGTATGTTTTAGTACACAGTCAGAGGAGCTGTTTTTTAATTAAAATCCAAGGAAATGGGGGGAATGGTTTTGTATGCTCAGGGGACCCCCCTTAGTCTTATCTAGCAAACCGGGCTTTAGCATTCAATTTACCCTTTTCAGATGCGATTTTCAGTACCTTTTTTTTTTTTTTTTTTCGTTGTTTACTTCTGTTTAAGAAGTCAGTGGTTTAGCCACTACTTGAGGACATGAGACCCAAAGAAATAAGAGCCCTTTATTATATGTTTGACAAACTGTACAGGGGAGAACAAAGGGGGAAGGAGGTAAGCGCATGCTGAGTCACATTCATAGTTGATGCATTTTTGATATTTATGGTTTGTTGAAAGTGAATGAAAAAAACATTGGTTTCCACAGGAATGCTAGACAGTGTGTGCATGACCACCAAGTGTTTAACCCACAAAGGATTGAAGTGGTATGAATGGGGCTTACATGTGTGTGTTTCATATGTAACTATTGCATGAAGATGATGTTCTTTTACCCCAAATTTTTTCATTGCATGTTACACCGAAATGTTTTTTGAGTTCCGTATCATTGAGTTTTGTGAAAACGTTTTTTTTTTTTAATTTCAGTTTTTGTTTTCATTGGTTTGTTTTTTTTGTGTGTGCAGGAGAACAGTTATAATTATACTAATAAACTGTTTAATCAGTCTAACATTATGTTGTTAAGTAAATTTTTTGTTTCTTACAAAGATCAGTTTGGTGGTGGTTTAATTATGCCTGTTGTTTGCTGCTGCTGTCACTTTTGTTGTTCTTCATGTTTTGGTCTCGTGTTGTTGAGGTCACTTTAGAAGAGGTGGAGTTTTACTGGTTGTGGTGGTTTTTGTGTTTTGGTTTGTGTTTGTTGTAATTGTCTGGCTTTTCACAAAACATGAGTGTATGGTCGCGTTAAGAGGCAAAAAATCGGAAAAAAATTGGGTTTGTTTACTATGACGGTTGTTTGGGATTGGTAAATTGGTGGGTGGGTGGGTTGGTTTGTTTGGGTGGGGCTTTTGTGTTTGTTTGTATGTTTTTGTTTCTGTGTTTTTGGGTTGTTTTTTATCTCAACTTCTGTGCTGTATAAATGTCAATCCCACGCCCCCCTCATTCCAGCTCCACAACACACACCCCCAACCCCAAGTCATTTGTCGAAGTCCCAGTGTCAAGAAGTTTTATGGGAGCCAAAAAGATGTCAAGCCGCCATTGCGCCACTCACCAGAGGGAGACCCTGCACTGCTGCTGGGTCCTTTTTCAGTGGAGTTCAGTAGTGCCTGTTCTGATCCAACTGACCTGGAACATGGCATTTAATAAGCCTCCTATTTATATAATGACAATAAATCATTTCATTCTTGGAGCCATACAAAGTTTGGAGACCCCTCAGTAAAACGACCCACCACAGTTCTTCAGTGACAGCCCTCATGAAATACTGAAAGAGTCAACTTGAATTTGTTTTTAGGGCGTGATTTTGTTGGTTTGCTGGTTATGATTGGTTTTCTGTCATCTGTGGTAATGAAAAGTTAAATGTGGCGGAAGTTTGGTGGTTACCTTTTGGCTTAAATTCACTGTACCACTTTTCTGCATGTTTCTGTGTGGGGTTTTGATAATATAAACACAGCATTTATCTCCACCAGAATATTTTGTGTGTGTGTTGTGTGTTTGATTGTTCATTGTTTTCATTATTCTTTTTTTTTTTTTTCAGGTTGATTGGTTAGTTTTGGGTTTGGGGTGCTTGCCTGGCGTTGGTAGTTTATTGGTTGGGTTGTTTTTTTGGTTGGGGTTGGTTGGTTGGTTGGTTGATTGGTTGGTTGGGGTTTGACTGGTGGTTTGCTTTATTATGTGACATTCAATACTTTAGCCTAGTTTAGGGGAGAGGAAATGGGGAGGGCGGAAAGGGGTGGTGGTTACATATATTACAAATGAAATTATTGTCATTTACTGAATGTAAAGGAAATGTGTGCTGTCAGCAAACTTTCATTAGTTTCAAGGGTTGTATTGGACTTGAATTTTCCACAGCGAGGATATTAACACTATCATACTATAATACGTCAATATGAAGATAAACCACAGAATATGAAACTTGTTGAAGAATAATCCACAGATTATAAAACTTGTGAAAGAATGACTGATTTGGGAATGAAATTTTGTAATAGATTGTTCTGCACTTTCCCTTTTTGTTCTGGTAATGATCTAGAAAAACTCATCAACTCTGCCCAAAACTGGCCACTCGATGCAAACTAGCATGTACGGAAAATGCATGGATTTTAATAGTGGTGTGGTTTTGGTGGCATATTTAAGTGTGTAATAATAAGGATGCTTCTTGAGTTGTTTATGTGTGTTTGGGAATTCTGTTGACATCATTCTTGTGGTAGGGTTTCATTTAATTTGAGTAGATGGACATCGTTTTTTCTTAGCTTTTTCTTTGTGATCTGTATTTCCCCACACATTTTTGTGATAGTCTGTGCATATATGTTGCAAGATATGTTTATTATGAGTATCTTCCTGTTTTATTAATATGTTATTAATTTCCTCAAAATGGCATCAACTTCCAAGTTTTTCATTTGCATGGTAAAAGGAGTTCTTTGGTTTTTGTTTTTTGAATCAGAAACCAGTTGCTTGAAAATGTGTAAATTTTTGTTCGCAGGGGAGCTGCGAGAGGCTCAGCTGCAAAGCAGAGGAGGAGGAGAGGGGGCCTACAGGAGTTGGGAGGAGACAGGTGGAGTAATGTACAGGCACATTTATTGTACTTTTATCTGACAGGTCCATCTGCCTGTTTTTCAGTCTGTCTATCTGTCTCTTGTTGATCAATCTTGTCTTCTGCATGATTGATTGCCTGCCTGCCTGGGCCTCCCTCAGTCCCTTATGTCTGTGTTTTTTTCAGCCTGGGGTCTTTCTCTGTGAGTTTGTCTCTCCATCTTTCTGTATTTCTTTCATATATATTTTCATTCTGTAGGATATTTAAGACAAGCATTTCTACAGAACTTCATATATTTCAGGGGAAGTTATTTCATTTTACAGGCTCTTGTCAAATTCAGATGTTGGGCCCATTTCAGATTTTCTCCGTACATTCACAAAGGTTCAAACATTCTGAGAAACAGAATTTAGGGGTGTTGCTTATGTCAGTTTACCATCAGAGATGAAGTTCAGATATTCTATGCTGTGCTGGTTTGAATGATGCCAGCTCTTTCCCCAACTGGATATTACGAAAAACACCCAAATCTGTTTAAAATGTCTTCTTTTTTTTTTCATCGATAAATGATGGTAAGAAATCTGCAATATTTCTATATAAAATTGCAAAGAAAATTTGATGAGATAAAGGTCATAAATTTGATTGGTTATGCTATATGTCTGTTGTTTTTTGTTAAGTCTGTATTGTATGTTAAATAAGTTTGTGTGCATATTTATTTTAGAAGTGTTCTGTAACTTCTTCAAAAATCATTTTATTTACTCAGTTAGTTTTTTTTTTAGTGCGGGTATCAAAACTGAGGCCTTTTTTCTTTTTGTTTGCTTGTTTTTTGTTGTTGTTGTGGTTGTTGATGTTGGGGGTTTTTTTTTTGTTGTTGTTTTTTGTTTTTTGTTTTGTTTGTTTTTTTTTTGTTTGTTTGTTTGTTTTGTTTTGTTTTTTGGGCAAAACGGCATGCAGTGCATGACCCCAAAATTCAGGGCCCATCTGTTTCATTGTCACTGCTATTAAAAAACATCAGATCCTCCAGTTTTAGGCATTTCGGTTGTATCATAAACACTGAACAAACAATTTGCTTTTTGCCTGCTGTGGGTGCACAAACTTTCACGCATTGTTCTTTTCATCTTGTTTACAAAACAAAGTGATGTCCACTTTACTTTGGAACTTTCCATATGGTGTGCAGAGAGTACACGGACCCGCCAGCTAGTGAAGTGCGGGAAAAAAGAAAATGTAATTAACCCTAAAATACCATCTCTGCATGGTAATTTTGAATGTGATATGTCACCATAGCAGTGCAACTTTTTCAAAGCTTTGATTCACAAATGCGGACCTTTTGTATGCTGGGTTTTTTGAATGAGTTAATGTGGCATTAAAGAGGAAAGATATATCACTCTAGTTTGGCCTAACCTCTGATTTAATGGTAGGTTGATACAAAAGGGTAGGCAGTATTCATATGTTTTTATAAAACCTCAAGGTCTTGACAGCAAAAATAAAGCTTATGCACAGGTTTTTGGCACATGCCAATATTATTTTGGATCGTCCATTTTTTATCACGTATTATTTACAGGCTTCAGTGCACATGGAAATCGAAATATTCCAAGTGCAGAAACTTTGTTTTGAGAAAAAAATGAAACTGACGCCTTCAACATTCAGCATTCACATTGGTGCGTTATGCATTTTCTGTTGTTGGGGCAGAGGAAGAAGCATTCCAGGGGATAATCGCGGAGCGTGAAAAAGCAGAGAGACAAAGGGAAGAACTGGAACTACAAGCAAAGAAAATGGCAGAAGAAGAAGAGCGTCAACGGTAAGTTACATTTCCTTTTTTTAATTTTTTTGTCGTCCCAACTTATTGCACCACCAATCCCAAGTTCATTCTGGTGAAGTATCAGTGCCAGGGCGCCCAGGGTAGCTAAAGATGCCAAGCCATCTTGGACCCACACATTAGAGGAAACCCTGCATTTTCTGCTGGGTCGCTTTGATGAAGTCCAACAGTGCCTGTTTTGATCCAGCTTACTGAAGACACTGCCTACTAAACCACCTACTAACGACAGTAATATCTCAAGTCACAGAGCCAGACAAGTGAAACCCACCCATCAAGAAGGAAACTACCACCACAACCCTCCAGCGAAAACCGTCCCATGAACCACTGACCACCAAAGACCCAAACTTTAAATTTAACTCAGGCATGGAAGAGGTAGAGGAAGCCAAAACTGAGGTGACTATGAGTTCAGCTTATCAGGGCATGAAGGGCTGGGCGGGATCTGACGAGACTCTGGAACAGAAAAATCACCCTTATCAGGGCTGAAGGGCCGGGGGTCTGACGGGAACTTGGAACAAACTCAGCCATTATCCCGGGCATGGAAGGGCTTGCAGGATCTGACGGGGACCTCTGGAACAGACTTTCACAGTGCTGTAATGGTTGATGATTTCATGATAATGAGAATGATGGGTCATGATGCTACAGAGTTCCTCCTGGATTGAGACTGTTGTGACAGGTTTGTATTCAGCACATACTTCATGAAGGGTACAGATGCCTGCCCTGTTTGATCAGGAAATTTGAGCAACATGATATGTCTGTAAAGTGGATTTAGCTTTAGCTGTGTGTTTTCCAGTCTTCTCAATGAGCCCATAGCCTCTTCAAACTGTTTGTAGGATCTTGTCAGGGGCAGTAAAATCCCTCAATATTTTTGGACCGATAAAAGGCTTGAACCCACAACCTCCCAGTTAGGCAGTCCTTTTATGTAAAACACTTGGGCACCAGTTGACTAGTTCTTTTTAATAATGAAACTACATGGCACAGAATTGGGGATGGGGGGGGGAGCTTTAAAGAAAGAACAACAATAATGCCTGCATTTTTTCTGAACAAAGTTTGTGTCTGCAGCATCTGAATTTGTGAAATGGTGATTTACTTATGATTTTGATTTAAAAAATTGGGCTGATAAAAATTGCCGTTTATAAAATTTTTGGTCACAGTGTCTTTATTTCTTCTTTCCCTTACCAAATGTATCCATGAAAATATTATTTATTTGTCTATTCTCAAACCAGTGCTGTTCTATTTTTTGTCACTTTCTCTCTGTCTCATTGTGTCTTTCTTTCTTTGTCTCCCCCTCTCTGTCTCTGTTTTGCTTCTCCATGCCTCTCTGGTCTCTCTGTCCTCTCTGTCTCTGGTCGGGTCGACTTCTGTTTCTTTTGTCCTGTCTCTCTCTCCTTTTCACTTCTCTTCCCGCCTTTGGGGTGTCTCCTCCCTCTCTCTCTTCGTCTTCTCTCTCTCTCTCCTCTCCCCTTCCTCACCTCTCTCTCTGCGTCTCCTCTCTCCTCTACCTCTCCCTCTTTTCTCTCTTTGTTAGTGTAGGACTGTCCATGGGAAAGGCTGGATGTAAAAAGCATAATATGCTAAGTCCACAACTATCAAAAATATAAATTTGTTGTTATGCCTTGTTCACATTTGCTGCATTTTGTATGCTCACAATTTGCTGCATTTTCCTTCTGTTTTCTATTTTTCCCTTTGCTTTTGGGGGTTTGTTTTCAAAGAAAAAGGTGTTTATTTGCAGGAGGGAGATTGTTTGGAGGAAGAAAAGAGGACTGGAAAACAGAACGGGCCCTTCCCAAATGAACGAGGAACAGGAAGGGGAAATTCGAAGAGGAAAAGCAAACGTTTAAAAGAGGTGTCTAGATTTTTTTTCTTTTTCTGTTTTAATTAATCAGGTTTTTTTAGACAAAAAGGTCATATTTTTCAAAAATTTTTCTTTCATATTGACATTTCAAATATTAAATTATTCCCGTTTTCATGTTCACTGAGTAATTGCAACAATGGATTTATAAAAAAATATCAAGTAGTAAATAAGTTAAGTTTCAGAAAAAAACAAAAATAAAAGGATAACATTTATTTTTATCCCTTGTTTTTGAATCTATTTAAAAGACAATCCTGTGCAATAATAAATCACTTGGGGGTACAAATATTTGAGCAGTATCTTAGCACAATTATCATTGAAGGAACGCAGCGTACAATGTTGGAAAAAAGAGGTTAAAAGTGTTGGGGGAGGGGTTGGGGGAAAGAAGTTGGTTTAACAGTAAATCTGTTCATGTGTCTGTGTCGTATATTTTGTCTCTATGTCTGTGGTTGTGTTTTTTTATGACCAGGAAGGCAGGGAACTTTTTTTTCAGTTCAATTCTTTGTTCTTCTGTTTTTCCCTTTTTTTGCTCAAAAGCTTAGAAGAAGAACCAGGGAGAAATTCGTCAGAATTGACGCCGTCGCATTGGCCTTGAAACGTCGAGAAGTAAAACCTTTTGCCCCGCAAAAAGGGAACTTGGATGGTTTGCGGCAGAAAACAAGGCATGACGGAACCTTGGGTCTTTTCCTATTTCATCCAGTGGGTCCAAGGGAAAAAATATGCAAGGTAATTGATTGGCATTTTCTTACAAAAGATTTTTAGTTTAGGCTGTTGCTGTAATGGAACACCAGATAACACAAAATTATAAATCCGATACAGACATAGTGCAATAAAAGCAGTACTTTTTTTTCAACCCCCAATTTTGCAAGCATTAGGTACTTCTTTTTTTCTGTTGTGAATAATTCCTTCTATCACCACCCACTAGGGCCATCATTATTAAACACATTTTATGCATTCCTCTTTGTAAAAGACAGACCTGTTGTCCAATGTTCATTAACCCTTTGACTCCTGCACCCTGTCCTCCAGCAACTCTGCATTTTTCAAACCATGCTAGCAAAGCAGAAATCTTAACCCCTGTGTTTCCCCCTCACCCCTGTCCACCAACTTTCTACAGGAAGCTGGTGGACTGGGTGAGGGAATCAAAGGGTTAAGGTTTTTTCCCTGTGGGGTGGTTTGGGGGGTGTGGGAGTCAAAGGGTTAAAAAGAAGTGTATTTTTCTTCTTTCATTTGCTGTTTTCTTGGTTAGGCCACATCTGGCAATGAGTTACCATTTTTGTCTCCCCTTTTTCCCTAGATTTCATATAGTGCACCCTTTTCTAAAATTTGGGATGCAATAGAAAAGACAAATCAACAATAACTAACCTATAACCCTTTAAAAAAAACAGAAAGAAATTACATATAAGCCTCATCGAAAAACACACACCACAACAGACATCACACAACATGTGCACCACACATGCCCACACGTATCAAACACCATATGCAACAAAGGGTCACATGCTGTACAGACATGCATGACAACTAAAAGGATTGCAAGCTGTGAAAACCCCATCACACTGAGGCAAAGCTAGCAAACATTTACATAATAAAATGTTGCCACAACCATCAATATACATTATGGGAGGTAGGAAAAAAGAGGAGATAGGAAAAAGAGATAGACTAACACATTAACATAGTAAGAGATGAGGTTTAGTACCTTCAAGAAGACAAAGATTGGAGAGAGATAATTTGAAGACCAGTTGCACTGGAAAGAGGTAAGTTTATACTGTAATATACATAAGAGATGAGGGTTTTAATATTCTTTCAAGGAGACAAAGATTGGAGATGAGATTTGAGAGCCAGTTGCACGAAAGAGGTAAGACTCATACTGTAATATACTAGAGATGGGTTTTAGCACTCTTTAGGACAAGTTGGAGGTGGATTTGAGAGCCCGTTGCACTGGAAAGGTAAGACTAATACCGTAATGTCATAAGAGATGAGGTTTTAATACTCTTTCCAGAGACAAGATTGAGATGAGAGATATCTGAGGAGCCAGTTGCATTGTTTAAGGCAAAAAAGACAATGAACATTGGCCAGTAGTTTAGTCTTAACATGAGTAACACAAAGAATGTTTTTTAAATCCAGTGGTTGACTGGGGGCGGGCTAGAAGGACTACAAAAACAATGAGGAGATTAGAAAATATAGAAGGGGTGGTTTATTACAAATGGCTGATGAACAACAAATAGATGTGTTCTGTATTGGTTTAATTAAGTGATTGAGTGATTAGGTTGATTAAACTGATGATTGATTTGTTTGTAATGGTTTAGTTGTGACTGAGTCCTTGATCGAGGGAGTAATTGTTTGTGTGATTGATTGATTGATTTTTGGCTGGTTTGTGGTTAACTGAATGAATAACCAAAGGATCACAAGTACTTGATTGATAAAGGGGTTTGTTGGGGGCTTAATTGTTTTGATTTGATTTTTTTAAATTTGATAGATTGAATTTTTTATTAATCTTATGATTTTTTTCATATGTTTACAGACATTGATGTTTTTTTTGTTACAGACCCATGGGAGTGTCAGCAGACGCAAAGAAGAAACCAGCAAGAAGAAGAAATAAAGCATAAGCGCCAACTGATTAGCTGGAAAATCATTATTATTCTATAGGCCTAGACAGGAACGTGGCTGCAAGAGGATGTCTATAAACATTGGCATAGTTGCAATAGGCAATATTCTTTTTTGGTCTGAAGTGTTGTTTTGTTTTTGTTTTTGTCTTTGTCATGTTTTTTTTTTTGTTAAGTTTTTGTCATTATTTTAAAGACCATTATTATGTTTCTGGTTCATATTTTATATGAATGACTATTCTTATGTTGTTTTTTGGATATAACTTTTTTTTGGGCCATTGTGTAATGTTTTTGGTTTGATTTTATTTAAGTATAGCTTCTTTTTTGATTTTGTCCATATGCACAGCAAGTTTGCAAAGAAATTATACATCTCCATTTATTTACTTTTGCACTTTTCTTTTCTTTTGTGTCTTTTTCTGCAATAAACTACAGCTGGAATGCTCAAAGTCAACAATGATAGGGTCACATTTGCCTCTGAAAATATTAAGAAAAAACTATTATCTTTCCCTATCATGTTGACCATGGGGGCAAAAAATAGCTTATCCACAGCTGTCTTCATCCCTTTCGTGTAAAATTTTACACTTTTAAAAAAAAACTAAACAAAATTTTTTAAACATGCATGCACATACAGAGACTTGCTCAACTGCTGAAAAGTTTTGTTTTATCTAATTAGCAATATTATTGAAAATGCTAATGTCGGGGATGGGTAGGGGTGGGGTCTAGTTTCTTCAACTCAGCTGTATTATAGATATGACAAACAGTTTAGCTGTGAAACGAGTCTCAATGCATGTGATTTAGAAAATTTATTGCTTGCAGATACTTAAAGACTTCAACCAAGGTTTTAGTCTCTAAAATGTAACCTCCAGATGAAGCCACATTATCTTCATTC
The DNA here is from genome assembly GCA_030674185.1 of Monoplex corrugatus. NCBI lineage: Eukaryota > Metazoa > Mollusca > Gastropoda > Littorinimorpha > Ranellidae > Monoplex > Monoplex corrugatus. The sequence goes on along the minus strand of JAPXFY010006770.1, from coordinate 494 downwards.
GGTTGCTACGACCGTGCCACATTTGAACCCCTTAAATGTGACATGGGTTACCTTAGCAGAAATACAATTAAGCTGTTTTGTCAACAAGGGAAATGGCTAATATTTTGAACGGCCCAGTTTCCCATAGTCTTTTCCGTGGAAAACATTTTCGGCCACAAACCTTGGGTTTTGATCAACCCAAAATGACAAGGGCCGGTGTAAACACAAAATGTCAGACAAGCAAATCATTGAGCAACACTTGCAGAACTTTTTTTTTCAGTCTCCCCCCGTTTGGCCAGATTTACTATTTTGACTCACCAGAAACTCAAATATGTATTTTAGCTTGTTAGTGCATGGGGAAAATTGTTCCCTCAAAACACAATGTCAAATCCCGTTATTTTTAAGCCCTTTTAAAGTCATACAGAAAAAAAAGTTCTGGAGTGTACGCAAGAAAGATTTAAATCCTGGCTAAACAAAAAACAAAAACGAATTTAAAAAGTACTAAAAAGTAAAAA
>JAPXFY010006769.1:0-12073 GCA_030674185.1 Monoplex corrugatus | reverse complement strand
TATATTTTTAATCTTATGCAAACGTAAAATCTTTAACTTCACACTCGAAAATGATCAGACTTAATGGTTTGGGGTTTTTAACATTAGCTGTGCACGTAAGGGCCCTGAATATTTAAAGTGCTAATGAAAGGTGCAGCCCACAAACTATTTGTATATGTACTGCAGGGAAATGGCGACTCTGGGGAAATGGCGGCTACGGCGACTTGTGGGTGAACGACGACTACGACTCCAGGTAAACGGGGGACTATGACGACTCCAGGAAAATGGCGCAACTACCACGACTCCAGGTTAAGGTGACTGACTCAGGTTAACGGCGACTACGACGACTCCAGGAAAATGGCGGATTGAGGAAAATGGAGCCCCAGCAAATGGAGACTCCAGCAAAATGGCGACTAGACGACTCCAGGTAAATGGCAACTAGACGACTTCACGAAAATGGCGACTACGACGACCCCAAAGGAAAATGGCAATACGCGACGCCAGGAAAATGGCCCGGCTCCAGGAAAATGGCTGCAGTGACTCCAGGAAAATGGCGACTATGACGACACCAGGAAAATGGCGACTACGACTTTCCGGAAAATGGCGGATTTCCAGGAAGATGGCAACTACGGCGACTCCGGGAAAATGGCTGATCCAGGAAAATGGAGACTCCAGGGAAATGGCGACTATGAGATCCAGGGAATGGCGACTACGGACTCCAGGGAAATGGCGACTAACGACTCCGGGGAAATGGCGACTACGACGACTCCAGGAAATGGGCGACTACGACGACTCCAGGGAAATGGCGACTGCGACGACTCCAGGGAAAAATGGCGACTGCGACGACTCCAGGGAAAGGGGAAGACTGAAGACTCCAGGGAAATGGAAGATGCGACGACCCCAGGGGGGGAAATAAAAAAGGAAACTTTTCCAAAAATGGAAGACTATAGACCATTGAAGGGAAGCTGCCCTGGGGAAAACGATAACTCGGGGCGATGGCAACTATGGCGACAACAGGAAACGGCAACTACAGTGCAAATCGGGGGGAAAAAGTTGTTACAGCGACTCCAGGAAATGTTGATTACAGCGACCCCCAGGGAAATGTTGATTACAGCGACTCCAGGGAAATGTGCACCGAGTGACTTAAAAAACGGCGACTCCAAGGAATCCAGCAAACGGCAACTCGGGGAAAGGCCATGCATAGGTAGATCTAGTTCCGTAGACTTGATTATAGAGTTTGGATCACAAGAATAGGAATTCGTGGGGACTGGAAAAAAAGGATGACAAACCAGAATTTTTTGTGGGCCAGAACTCGTGCCTGCCTGATTTCGTGGTGTTGTTTGGGTGTTTTTTTGTTTGTTGTTTTGTGTTTTGAGTTATGTTGACGGTTGACAGAGCGTTGGACAAGTTTTACATCCAGTGTGTTTGTGTGTTTCTTCATGTGTTTGCTCGTATTAATTGGACATGTTATTATTTCAAGAGTAAAGGTTGACAGCACTGAGCAAGTTTTGCATCCCAGGGCCGTTATGTTTTCTTTTATAACTTATGTGTTTGCACGTATTACATGGACATATCCCTTGTTGGGTTGCCGGGGGCTTTGCCAGTCGGTTGGGTTTAAAAAAGAAAAGAAGGTACCAAAAACGGCACTAAAGAATTATTGTGGTGGTGGGTTAATTTTTGCTGTTCTATTATTTGCTTTTGACCGTTCATATTTAGTCAAGATTTGGCGTTTTTAATTTGGGGTACCTTTTTCCCCAAAGGGAGCTGTATTAAAGTTTTGAAAAAAAGGGACAAAAAAATTTCAGAAAGAGGACCAACTGTGTATAGATCATTTTAAAAGTCTAAGGGGTTTGCCTAACGGAAATTTCAAATAGACATGGGGCGTAGCCATTTTTTAGAAACCCTTTCCCGCAAGAAATAGTCTTAACTACATTTTGGGTATTTTGAGATTTCATAATCACGGGAAAATGTAATTTTTGCCGATTATTTTTTTACCTGATAAAGCTTGTCTCAAAAAATGAGGTTATGTTGTTTTTAAAATCAAGTTTTGAAAAAACGGCCTCTAAAGTTTTTTATGTCTCTCCACACTTTTTTTTAAAATTTTGGGGGTTTGGCCCGGTTTGTTTCTAATTTTTTTTCCTTTTCTGAAAAATGCACCAAAGAGCTTTTCTGTCAGTGTATTCATGCAAGGTTCTGTACGGGGTTCGGTTCGCAATAAAAAGGGCAAAAGAGGTTATTCTGTGCGATCAGTCCATTTTAAAATACCATTTCAAATTTTTTTTCAAGGAAAAAAAATTCTTTTGGGGGATAGATTTTTAGTCCACAAATCAAATTTTGAGAAAAATCAAAAAACCCTAGATAGACCCTCAGTTACCCTTTTTAGCTCCCAGGCTGTTTGACTGACTGCGAGTTAAGCTGAAATTTGGGGGTGAGGTCACTTTTTTTTTTTTAAACTGTTACGGGGTTTTTTAGATGTTCCCAAAATGGATGTCTTGGCCCCCTTTTCATTTTTATTTAAATATGTTTAAAAAACGTGTGGATTGTTTGGGGTTTGGGTGGGGGAGTTATAAACGAGTAAATTTGTAAAACGCGTGGAAATGAATCGAGTCGTGTATGGAAAATTTTCTGTCTGTACCCCTGTTGGGGATGTCGAGAGCCGTTTCTTATAACTAGTATCCCCCCCCTTTGGGAAATTTTTCCCGCTGAAATTTCCTCCCCCACCGTTTCTCATAATCGTTTGGTATGTGTGTGTGTTGGGGGAAAGGGGAGGCTATATGGTGCGTGACTCGGTTTTTATTTTTTAAATTTTTTTGTTTGGGGGGCTTTTTAAATGTAGATGTAAGGCAACGCTTAACACAAAACGCTCGTTATTACGTTAATTCGCTGAGGGCTACATATAAAACGGTCTTACAAATTTGCCCAAAAAAAACCCTCGGATAGTACGAAACTGATATACCTTAAGGTTGTACGAATATAAGGCTTATAAAAATTAAGGAATAGGAAAAAAATGAAAATAGAAAGGAAATGAAATTCAGTATAACAAGGGGAAAAACGAAAACCCAAATTTGTGACCCCAAACGACCCAAAGAAATATCAAACACAATAAAAAAAATACGGAACAAACGGCTTTTATTTCATTTAGGGGATCAAACGCAAAAATAAAAAAAATAGGGACAACGGGATTTTTTTCCAGCTAATTCAAAAAAAAAGAAAAATTTGGAAACAACAGCATAAATTTTCCCTGTCTCGTGTCAAACAAATAAAAAAAAAATAGGGAAAAAAATTAAATTTTCCCAGTTTTTTTCAAAAAATTTTAAAAAATTTTAATAAACAGCTTTTTTTTCCATGTCTAGCATCAAAAAAAAGGGAAAAGGGAACAAACAGCATAATTTTCCAGTCTAGTGTCAAACAAAAAGGGGAACAAACAAAATTTCCCATTTCCTTTAGCAACAAAATGAGGAAATAGGGAACGATAATTCCATGTTTTGCGTCAACAAAATAGGGAACAAACAGATAATTTCCAGTCAAGTGTTAAGAAAATTGGGAAACAGCATTTTTTTCCAGAAAATGCCGACATGAAGTCAGTTTTTTGTGAACATGATAACTGGGGGAACAACCAGGCCAAATCGATCTTGGGGGGAAAAAGCGAGAACTCCAAAAAAGGGGGCCAGCCATGCTTTAAAGGGTTCCCAAAAAACCCATCGGTTAAGCAAATGTAGGGTTTGGTGTTCACATTAAAACTTTTGAAGAATAGCCCCAAAGGGTCGTTTTAAAATTTGACTGGAAATGAATTTTTTACAGGTCGCCCTTTAGAGTTGTTTGGGATAAGTGATTTGTCCGGGGGTCGTTCTTAGGTTTTGATTGGCAAAAATGATTTGACAATGTCGTTTTTGAGAAAATGGCGTTTGGATTTTTTTCCAAGGCGCCCTTTAGTGTTTTGGCTTTAGTGATTTGTTTTGGGACTGTTCTTACAGTTGATTGGCATGAAAAAATTTGTAAAAGGTCGTTCGAGTTGATTGGCTTGGGGATTTGTAAAAAAACATTATTTGGCTTTTTTTCAGCTGTATTGCATAGCATGGAAAAAAAGAAAAAATATTAGACAGATGGGGAGATCCCTTAAAGACCTTTTTTGAAGTGACAGAACCAGAACACATGAAAACTTGAAGGCCCACCCTAATGAAAGATGAATTAAGCGATTGAAAAAGCCCAAAACCCGAAAACCCAGGAAAACCAGACATTTCCAAGAGATTAAACCCCTGGAGGAATTTTTTTATAGAAAAATAACCCCCCTGAAAAAATTTTAAAACGACACTGGAAAAAATCCCCAAAGATATTTAAATTTTTCATTCCCTTTCCCAAAGAAAGGGGGGGCTATAAAATGCGAACTCCTCGCACAATCATTTGAGTCAGTAACCAAGACCTATTTTAAAATAATCATATGTCGGGAATAGAATCAAAGGAAATAGAGATGCCCGGGTGGATTTGTGAAGGGAAAGGAATATTAATGCCATATACATCCTAAGAACTATCTAGCGGGTCAGTCGAGGTGAACGGGATTTATATTTATGCTTTGTTGTTTTTTTACCAAGGCTTTCGATGGGGGTCGACTTGAAAATTGATAACAAATAGACTCAATAGTGAGGGGAAAAAGATCTACGAATAATCAGAAATGTACGGGAACAAATAGCTGCAATGAAATAAAAAAGAAAAAGCTTTCCAAAACATCAAAAGAGGAGCAGACGGGGTTTTTTCCCCAATCTTTTTTCACTTTACAGCGAAAACACGGAAACCTAGGGGAAGACCATGGATTAAAGGTTGGGGGAAAAAGTAAACCAAATTCGATACGCAGGGGACCCCGTGCTAATTCAAAATTTGAAAGGACCTAAAAAAACCTTGTAAATTTATTGAAATAAAAAGCAAAGGTAAGGGGTTGGAACAAACAGAGGAAGACTGAATCATGGTGATCTTAAAAAAACATGAAATCCCGTCATGCAAAATTAACAGAAAACGACAAACCTTGAGACAGGTTGAGTTTTGATCCCTGGGGAACGATCATTTCACCAGAGGGGAGATGCCAAACGGAAATAGCTCAAATGGCCAACCCAAAATTTTTTTAAAGAGAAAGCTTTTCCCACAAAGGGCCTATCAATTTAACATCAGGAAGAGATTTGGAATGTTGTATAAACCAATATGTTGTACGGTTGCGAGACGGGACAGTCAACAAGCAAAGCCGACAAATTGAGGCAACCGATATGGGTTTTTCTGAGAAGAATGTTGAGAGTTCCAGGACAGCAAAAAAAAACGCAGTCTTGAGGAGGCAGACACAAGTAGATCACTCTGGGGAAGATTAAAAAAAGACAGGCAACTTTATAGGACTTTTAGAAAAAAAGGGGATTTGGAGCCCCTGGTCACAACGGGGAAAGCTGAGGGAAAAGGGACCCGGTTTGACCCAGGGAGAAAATGCGGACGGACTTCAGGTGGTGGGGCGAGGGGGGTGGGGGAGTCTTGGGGGAAAGAGATAAGGATGGCTGGGGGCCTTTTTGAAAATTGAAACCAGCAAGTTTTGAAAACATTGTATGACCGTCCCCTTTTTATATAAATTTTTCAGTTTCCGTTCTGATAACGTCAGGTGAATGGCGTTTTAGGGTTCCCCCAATTGTGCCCGAACAAATTTGCGCCCAATCTAACTGAAAAAGGTAAAACCACTAATACCTTAACCCGTTTAACCCTTTAACACTTTTTTGTTAAAGGGGGTGATGTTTGGTAAAGACACAATTGTTGGAACAGTGAAAAAAAAGTTTGCCAAAATTCTCGCCCGTTTAAAAAAAAACCCACCGCGAATGCTGTAATATTTACTTTAATCATCAGGTGCCTTTGCAGCATGGCGTTGGCGATTTTGGATTCCACCTGTTGTTGCCTCAAAATCTCTAACACCCCCCCTTTTCAGCCCCACTGCAAGTCCGTCTAGTATCTTCTTTCCGGGTCTACCCGGTCTCTCCTTCCCCCCCGCTTTTCATTGTACCAGAAGTTCCCAAATTTCCCCTTTTTCCCCATAAAATGCCTTATGGTGTTGCCTGCCTTTTTGTAATCTTCCTTATGAATGATCTACTTTTTTGTTTCCCTCAAAACTGTCTGTTTGTTTTTTTGCGTGTGAACCTCAACATCCTTTTGAACCCCATCTGGTGCCCAACCTTTGGGTTCTGCTTTGTTGATGTCCACACCTCGCAAAGTACAAAGTATTTTTCAATAAAATTTCAGAACCCTTTCCCGATGTTAATTTAAGGCTTTTTTTGGGAAGAAAGCTTTTCCCTTTTTTGAATGTTTGGCTTGGCCCATTTTTTGGCATTCTGTGTGCATTGCTGTCTGGTGAAAGATCGTTCCCGGTATTTAAATTTTCAACCTGTCTCGATTTTTGCGTTAGCTGTTATTTTTCATTAGGGGATTCAGTTTTTTTAAAAATCACCAGACTTGTCTTCCTGTGTTAGTTCCAAACCCCTTTCCTTTGCTTTCTATTTCAAGATATTCACAGTTTTGAGGTCCCTTTCACTTTTTGCAATTCACGGTGTCATCTGGTATCGAAAGTTGGTTTATATTTTCCCCAACCTTTAATCCATATCTAAGTTCGGCATTTTTTCGCCGGCGAGATATCGGGAAAAAATTTTTTTTGTCCAAAGTGGTGCCCCTGGCGGTTTGTGTGGCTGTTTTAGATTGGCAAAAGGTTAGGTAAAGCCAAGTTAAAAAAACTATTTTAGGTTAAACGCGTTCTTATTTTTGTCCTTTATTACGAACTGTAAAACTTTTACCAAACCCTTTTACATGTAATGTATGGACAAAAAGCCCCTTTGGTGCACCTTTCAGATGACAGCTAAAATTAGAAACAAAACGGGTTTCAAAGCCACAAATAAATTTAAGGAAAATGTGTAGGAGAGTACATAAAAACTTTTGAGCCGTTTTTCAAAAGGGCCCCAAACAACTTAATGACTTTCAACATACTTTTTTACATTTTTTTTTAGTACAAGCTTTATTCAGGTACCAAAATAATCGGGAATGTACACTTTCCAGTGATATGTATCTCAAATACCCAAAGTGCTAGTTAAGACTAATTTCGGTGCTGAGAGGTCACAACAGTACCCCACCTTTTGGAAATTCTGTGCTAGAAATTTCCTTTTTTCTGTTTTTTCATTCCTTTACTTTGGAGGGGACTTTTTTTTTTTTCAAGTGGTCATTTTTGGACATTCTGCAGGATTGTGTGTGTGTGTGTTTGAAATGTTTTTCCAACCTTCACGGACATTTTTTTTCTTTTCCGTTTTTTTTTCATGTTGAAGTATTGTGCATGTTTAGAAAAGGTTATAGCTCTGATACGGCTCTACGCAGTCGGCTGGGCTTTGAAACAAAAAGTCATAGTACCGGTAATAGCGATTGGGTTCATGTGTTAAGTGCATTTTTGGCATTACGCATATGGGATTTACGGAAGCAATTTTAAGAATTTTAGGCCCGTTGTATGTTTTAGTGTCCTCACTTAAATTTGACTTTGTATTCAGGTATTTTTTTTACAGCCACGTGTGTTGAATTGGCCCGGAATTGGTCAACGCCAGAGAAAATTTCCTTGGGATTATGTATGTGAATGCATTGGTATGTGTACTTAAAATTTTTTTACCCGTTTTTTTCCCTGTTGAAGAAATTATTTTTGGAAATGGTTGCAACCTTGATTATGATTCTACACAGTGGGCTGGGCGTAAAACAAAAAATATTGTTTGGGGTACATGTATTAAGTGCATTTTTTGCTGTAAGGAAATGTGATGTCCCGAAATAATTATAGGTAATTTTGGGCCCACGTTATGATTTAGTATTTGTTTACATTTGTAATAATTTTTTTAAACCCTTGGAATAAATTCGGAGTGGTAAAATGCAGAGAGCAATCCTAAGATTATGTGCGCGAATGCATTGACGAGTAATTTGTTTCAGTTTTTTTCTCCATTGAGTTGTGTACGTTTTGAGACGATTATAACCCTGACCCTCCCCGCTGGGTTCCCGGTTTTTTTTTGTGAAAATAATATCCCCACCTTCTGGAAATTTCGGTGCTAGAATACTTTTTTGTCACTTTTTTTCCCTGTTGCCTTATTGTCATTTCTACTTATTTTCTGCCTTAATGGTCATTCACCTGTATTTTTTCGATAAAGTCTTGGTACTTTTTTCTTCGGGATTGATAATGGTATGTGTATTAAGTGCATTTATTGGCTCTAAGCGGTGGATATACGGAAAGCAATTTTAGTAATTTATGCCTGTTATGTTTTGGTTGTCCTATGTGATATTTGTATTCAGATGTGTTTTTTAAATCTACCCTGTCGGTTTAAATCGGACAGAATGGTCCTTACGCCGGGCATGTCCTTAGATTGTGTGCGCGAATGCATTATTTTGTGTAATTTTTTTTCTTGTTGAAGTTTTGTGTGTTTTGAAGCGGTTATAGCCTGATATGGCTCTGCGCAAATCGGCTGGGCTTTAAACAATAAAAGGGAAAAAGAGGCTCCGTGCAGTAGGCTTGGCATTAAAACAACAATAGTGAAAAATGTACGGTGGTGATTGCCCTAGTTTTTTTTTTTTCTCTGAAAACTGTCCAATGGTGGTGGTGGTGACAGTTTTTCTTTTTGAATTTTACATGAACTTGCTGTTAGTAGTGTTTATTACCCATAGTTTATTTCACATTAAAGGAAAAGTGGCACCGATTACCACGGCTTTTTTTTAACATTTTGATGGCAACTATATCGTAGCATTGATTTAAAATCAATACTTTAATTTCCGTTGTATGGTAGCATTGATTATAACAATACTTAAATTTCCGATGAAAAATTTAACTTGGGAAATACAGCATTTTTGTCTTATTTTGAATACCGTTTAAAGTATAAAGTGTGTGTGTGTTTTTTTTTTTTGGGGGGGGGGGAGGTTTAAGGGGCGGGTGTGTGGGGTGTAAGACAATGCGCGAGGTGTGTGCTTTTTTGTTTTGTTTTTTTGTTTTTTTTTGGGGGGGGGGGGTTTGTTACAGTGGGTATGGACGGCGGTTATGTGTTGCGTTGGTTTCTGTGTATGTTTTCCATCGTGGTTTTTTTTTCCCCGTGGGTGTGGTGGGGTATAGCGGATGTTTAGGTCATTTGGCCTTGGGGGTGGTGATGGGTGAGTACGCTGTGTGCGTTTTGTTAATGACTGTTGTGTGTGCTTGTGGATGTACGGCTGTGTTGTAAAGACAGACTGCTATTAATTTAAAATTTATTCGTTAAAATTAAGAAAAAATGATTATTTTACTGTGCCTGTATTTCGTCAATTATGGGTTATTTATGAAGATATTTTTTTGATGTATTTCTTAATGTTGTAATAGTCCTTTTGTCACGTGAACAATTCATTACTGCATTTTTTTAAAAACTTCAAGAACCTTTTCAAGATATCGTGCAATTCTTACGTTTTGACAAGATATAATGGGATTTCACGTATGACCATACGTATGGGAAAATTTAAAATTTAGACTTGGGAAAGATTTTTTTGTTTTTTCTTCGTTTTTTTAATTGTATTTTTAACCCTTTGACCCCCGCACCATATCCACCAATTGCAAAAAAAGTATCTCTTTGACTCCCTCACCTATGCACCAGCTTCCTGCAGGAAGCTGGAGGTTATGGTGTGGAGGTCAAAGGGTTTAGTTTTTGCTTTGCTGGTATGGCTGACAGTGAAGGATGCTGGGGATAGGCGTGGTATTCAAAGGGTTTAAACGTGGAGCATTATGGGAATTTAAAAAAGTTGAAACTTGAAAGGGTGGTTGTACGTTTTTTTTTCCAATTTTTTTTTGAATAAAAGGAAGTAATTGTAGAGTGCTGTTGGCTATGCTTTAGGCAATAGGGAAAACTTAACTGCGTTTTCCTGGCCTTTTGCCATTTAAAGAAAACATTTTACCCTCTGTTGGAGAGGTGTGTGTACATATATGTGTGTTGTGTTGTGTTTTGTATTGTCTGTGTGTGCGCGCATGTGTGGTGCGTGTGGGGTGGGTGTGCTTGTGCGTGGTGTGTACATGTAGTTAGTGTGTGGTTGCGTGTGTGTGTTGAAAGGGACAATGTGCGAGGGGTGCGTTTTTTTTTTTTTTTTTTGGAGGGGGGTGTTGGGGGGACGGTTGTTACAGTGGGATATGGACGGTTTGTGTGTATGCAGTTTTCATCGTGGAGTTTTTTTTTTTGTCTTTCGGGGGGTTTAATGGATGTTTAGGTCAGTTGGCCTTGGGGGTGGTTGTATGTGAGTACGCTTTTGTGCATTTTTTCTAGTGAAAATGTGTATGGCTGGTGACTGGCTGGTGATTTTAAAAATTAATCGTTAAAATAAATGAATATATATTGTGCCTGTATTTCATCAATTATGGGTTATTTATAAAGCTATTTTTATGACTATTTCTGAAATTGTAATGAAGTCCTGTCAAAGTGAACAATTCGTACTGCTTTTTTCGAACTCTTTAAAGAAACCTTTTCCAAGATAAACCCCGCAGTTATGTTTTGACAAGATATAATGGGATTTCACCTCGTATGACCATACGTTATAAGGAAATATTTAAATTGAGATTTGGGAAGGTTTGTTCCCGTTTTTTTTTTTTTTTGGATTTTTTTTTTTTGTCTTTTTAAAATTCGTTTTAACCATTTGACTCCTGCCCCTTATACCACCAATTGCAAAATCTTATTCCTTCGACTCCCTCACCCTGCAGGAAGCTGACGTTAGGGTGAGGAGTCAAGGGTTAGTTTTTACTTTGATACTGGGTTGACAATGAAGGATGCTGGTGGACAGGGTGGAGTTGTTGTGGGAATGTTTTAAATAAATTGAAACTTGAAAGGTTTGGTTTTTTTGTTGTTTTGTTAATTAAACGTGAGTTAATTTGTTAGTGTGCTGTTGGGTTCATGATTTTTTCTAGATGTCGGCTGAGTTATAAGCAAAATGAAACTCTTTACTGCATCATCCTGCCTTTTGCATTCTAAGGAAAACATTTTACCTTCTGTTGGCGGAGTGTGTTTCGTTGTGTTTTGTGTGGTTTATATTATGTGGTATGTGTGTGTGCGCACGCGCCACTGTGTGTGATGCTGTGTGTGATTGTGTTCGTTTATATTGTCTGTGTGTGTGGGCGCACGCACGCATGTTGTAGTGCATGCGTGTGTGGGTGTAAGACAATGTGCGAGGTGTTTGGGGGGAATGGGGCGGTTGTTACAGTGGAAGGATTGGTCTGTTTTCCCTGCTTTTTCAATTCATTTTTAAAACCCTTTGACTCCCGCACACTATCCACCAATTGCAAAAACGTATCACTTTTGACTCCCTCACCGTATCCTCTTCCTGCAGGAGTGGGGATTAGGGTGAGGGAATCATGGTCAAGTTTTTGCTTTGCTAGCATGGTTAACAATGCAGGATTCTGGTGGACAGGTGGTGGTAGTCAAAGGGCTAAACGGAGTGTTGTGGGAATTTTTTTAAAACTAAATTGAAACTTAAAGGATGGTTGTCTTTTTTTCCCCATTTTTTTAATTGAGTTATTTTGTGGTGTGCTGCTGGTGGCCATGATAATGTTAATCTGATGTCGGTCTGTTCATAAGCTATATGAAAATCAACTGCCTTTTGCTGTTTAAGGAAAACATTTTACCCTATTTTGCGGAGTGTTTGGTGTGTGTGTGTGTGTGTTTTTTATTGTCTGTCTAGAGTGTGTGTGAATGTGTGTGTGTAAGACATGTGCGAGGTGCGTGCTTTATTTGGGGGGGGGGGGGGAGGCGCGGTTGTTGGTGTGTGGTTGTTTGTGTCTGGGGTGTTTATATTGTCTGTGTGTTTAATGGTCTGTGTTTAGAGGATGTGTGCATGTGTGGTGTAAGACATGTTTCAAGGTGCGTGCTTTTGTTTTGTATTTTGCTTTTTTTTTTGGAGGGGGGGGGGGTTGTTTATTGGGATATGGACGGTGGTTTCGGTCCTAATTTTGGTTTTTGTATATGCATGTTTTCGTCGTAGTTTTTAGTTTTGTTTTGTTTGTTTTTTTAATTTGGGGGGTGGGGGTGGGTTTATTAGGCAGTGGCCTTTAGGGGGGTTGGGGGTTTTTTTG
>JAPXFY010006768.1:7500-12073 GCA_030674185.1 Monoplex corrugatus | reverse complement strand
CCCCCAACAAGACGTCTCGTTTGTTTTCTTTGCTGTCCAGGGAATTCTCAACATTCTTCTTAGAAAACCACATCTCGGCTCCCTCAATCTTGCTCTGGCTTTGCTTCCCTGACTGTCCACGCCCGCATCCGTACAACAGTATTGGTTTATAAAACCCATTAAAACAACTCTCTTTCTGATGTTAATTGATAGGCATTTGTTGGTAAGAATGCTTGTCATCTTCTTGAATGCTGTTTTGGCTTGGCCGATTCTGCCAGCTATTTCCGATGTGCATCTGCCGTCTGATGAAATGACCGTTCCCAGGTATTTGAACTTATTAACCTGTGTCAAGGTTGTGCCATTTGCTGTCATTTTGCATGAGGGAATTTCATGTTTTTTACTGATCACCATGACTTCAGTCTTCCTGCTGTTTAGTTCCAACCCCTTACCTTTGCTTTCTATTTCTAGTATATTCACAAGGTTTTGTAGGTCCCTTTCATTTTCTGCAATTAGCATGGTGTCATCTGCGTATCGAATGTTATCATTTTCCCTCCAACCTTTAATCCAGGGTCTTCTTCTAGGTTTCTCATGATGTTTTCGCTGTAAAGTGAAAACAGATCTGGTGACAAAACTCAACCCTGTCTGACTCCTCTTTTGATGTTTTGGAAAGAGCTTATATTGTTTTCTATTCTCATTGCAGCTGTTTGTTCCCAGTACATATTCCTGATTATTCGTAGATCTTTTCAATCAACATTGAGTCTCTCCAGTTGGTTGATCAATTCTTCATGTCGTACCCGATCGAAAGCCTTGGTATAGTCAACAAAGCATAAATACGTTCATCTCAATTGACCTCTCTATGATAGTTCTTAGGATGTATATGGCATTAGTAGTTCCCTTCCCTTCCACAAATCCACACTGTTCTTCTGCTATTTCTCTTTTGATTCTATTCCTTGTCCTCATCGTGATTATTCTTAACAGGATTTTTGTTACATGACTTATCAAACTGATTGTGCGATCGAGTTCGCATTCTATAGCCCCTGTCTTCTTTGGAAGTGCAATGAAAATTGATTTTGACATATCTTTGGGGATTTTTCTGGTGTCGTAAATTTCATTTAGGAGGACTGTTATTTTTTCTAACATCTACACAGTCAAAACCATGTTAGTCTTTACCTGGCTGTGGTGGAGGCTTTGGCTTCGGAGGAGGTGTCGGTGGTTTTACTGCCGTTTTTCTGAAGGACTCTGAGATCTGTTCGGCACGAACCTCGAACAGCTTGGGCAGACTGAGTCGTACAGACTCTTTGCTGAAGGTCAGTCGATTCACCGGCCGCAACACGATCGTCTCCGACTTGTTGGTCAGAACATCGCTCAGATCTGAAAAAGAATTGGAACGTTTTCCACTGGAGATTCGACTTCGTCGACTCTGACTTCCATGGCTGCTGGCGTTTTCAACCATGGCTAAATTCCCCAAACGTGGCAATAGTCTTGCTGAGAGACGTTCAGTGTGTGGATGTTCTGTTGAATTCATTCGTCTGAAGAAGGCAGGACTTGGGCTGGGACTGGGGCTAGGGCTCGGGCTAGGGTTAGGGCTAGGGTTAGCGCTAGGGCTTGGGCTAGGGCTACGGCTAGGGTTAGCACTAGGGCTAGGGCTAGGACTAGGGCTAGGGTTAGCGCTAGGGCTAGGGCTAGGGTTAGGGGTAGGGCTAGGGCTGCGACTCGGAGTTCGTTTCCCATTGAGGATAGGTGTAGAGGGCCTTGATATGTTTTCTGGAATTTCCGCTGACTGAGTGGGTTTGTCTGCTTGTTGATTGTCAGTCTTCGGTCGTGGGACGTGACTCAGTACTTGGTGTCCTTCTGTGGATATGATCCGTATCGTGGGCACGTCGTGGACTGTGTCTTGACTTTGTTGTACATCCTGAACAGGGTCACAACCTTGTTGGGGTCGAGGTGTTTCATTGAATATATTCGGGTTGCTTTTAATATTGACTGATTTTAAAATCTTGTTGACTTTAGCCATGTTGATGAGGGTACTAATACATTTTGCAGAAGCATCCAAGTGTCTGATCATGACTTCAAGACAACTGTAGTGACCTAACTTAGCTGCCAGCTGGGCCGGCGTGACTCCTGAATGATCCGCCACCTCGAAATTCAGTTCGTGCTTGGAGAGAATGTTCAGCAGCTTCTGCACGATCTCCACTCTGTCACCCTTCACAGCTGTCCACAACACCGTCTGTCCGTCCGAGTTCTGAGCGTTGATGTCCAGGTCCATGTCAGCCAGGCGCAATAAGAGAATGACGTCATCCACACTGCCCACACTACACGCCCCACATCAGTGCGTTTTTCTTCTGTTTGTCTGACACACTGACCCGGGCACCAGCCTTCAGCAGGAGGCGGAGAAAGATGGTTCTGACTTTAGGCATGGGCAGAGACAGGGCACGAATGATAGGGGTCTGTCCCTCCCTGTCCCTGATATTGACGTCAGCCCCCATCTGTAGCAGCAGACGTGTCTGGGTCAGTCTTGCTGACGTCACTGCTTTTAGCAAGGCTTGAGATGCCATGGTTACCAGTCCACCAGTTGACGCTGTCACAGAATGTCCCGTGTTCTTCGCTCACACTGATAACTTTCCTACATGTACTTTGTGTTTTGAGAGTTTGTGTTTATACCGTTGTACTCTGTCATTAGATACAACAATAGTTCCTGGCTCGGTATAAACACGTTTCTTTTGGGGATGGAGAATCTAATTGTACTTCCGATACATTTATAACAACAACAGAAAACAAAAGGAAAATCTAGTTTTACTGCCGGTATATCTATAACAAATATTTTTTTCAGAAAATGACTATAAGGGACTCTTATCCTTTTTTCAAATCAACATTTGTAATAAATTTTGTCTTCAGAAAATGATTGCCAGATGCTATTATGTTAAAGAACAAGATATGAAAGACGTTCTAGACGTTAGCACTGACAAATTAAACCACAAACATGTCGTCTGTCCTGGCCATAGTCCGTGCATTGTACTGATGGTCTTCACTGGCTGATTTTGTTGCCATGCTCATGCACATGGTAATCGCAGAGTGAAACCCCCATTGTACACATTTTAAATCACACAGAGGGTATCCCAGATACGACGGTCACAGACTTGATAATTACGAGTCCACCACATATAATAAGCACATCACTGTGGCGTATATTGAAAACATTAACAGTGCAAACACAATGACACGAGACAAGTCTGGAGAGATGTCCAGCACTGGTAACAAGCCAGTGACAGTAACGACTACAAGAGTTGGTTCAAACTGAACGTCTTCTTTCATCCGCCTTCAATAGCGGTGAAAACAGTCACGGGGAAAGATTACTGTCCCGACAGCCGTAGATCCACGAGATCAGTGTATCTAAGAGAGCGATCAGAGAGCTGTCAATATCTTTTAACACGCTAGACCCAGACAAGCCCTTTAGACACGTGCTATCTGGAAGGACCATCAAACGCTAGACCCAGACAAGCCCTTTAGACACGTGCTATCTGGAAGGACCATCAAACGAACTCGCACTTTCAATAGTGGACAAAACGGGCCACGAGTGAATGCAAACAATGAACCAAAAGTGGGAAGTCCCTGAAAGGTACCATAAAGACACCAGGCAAATATCTGTATCGGCACCATTGACTTCTGCGCGACTTTTTGTACCAATTTCTTGTCAAAATTCCATAACCGGGAGCCTACGAGGATGGCGGTAACATTCTATTTTCAAACACAAAGACGGACATTGAAAAACATGGCCATTTCTTTCTGGCGGGTGAATACGCATGCTGTGTTGAACGTCTGCGGCATTAAGTAAGATTTCACCGACAGACACAATGTGAATGGAAACAAATTACGGGTTCTTTACTCATTTTATGGCTGTTCTCTGTCATGCACAGAAGGTAAAAATTCCAACATAATAAATCTTTCTGTAAACGGATTATGCAGAACGCTAGCCATTAATTTTTTTCC
Source organism: Monoplex corrugatus (assembly GCA_030674185.1). Lineage (NCBI taxonomy): Eukaryota > Metazoa > Mollusca > Gastropoda > Littorinimorpha > Ranellidae > Monoplex > Monoplex corrugatus. The sequence continues at coordinate 8,107 of JAPXFY010006768.1, read as the reverse complement.
CCGGGGATAATTCAGTGCATTTTTTTCTTATCGAAATTCATAATATACAACAACACGAATACATTGAACAGAGCACACTAGTCATTTCAGGTCGAATGCTCTAAAGCTGCTGATCCGAAAACAAGTATGTTAATGATTGAATAATTACTACTATTCATATTGATACTAATACTAATGCAATAATGATAATAACAATAGTAACAAGTTCAAAGACATGTTTGATTTTACTGACTGCAGTCAGTGAAAGCGAAAAACAAGTAATAAGAAGAAGAAGAAAAAGAAGAAGAAAATGAAGAACAAAAAGAAGAAGAAGAATGATAACAACAACAACAACAACAACAATAACAATAATGATAATAATAATAATCTGGTAGTTGATGAGTTTAGATTATAAAACGTTAGGCCTAACACAAATAAACAGATTAATAAATGCCAAATAGTCTGAATAACTTGTATCTACTCTCAAGTCACATGACGAAAGAGCATGAACATGTATTCAAAATGTTGAAACATTTCAATAGAAATCAATTCCATATATCAACTTAAGTTGAGGAGTACGGTCAGGTTTATGGGTGTACACTTAACGTTTCTTCCTCAAAGAGACCAT
>JAPXFY010006768.1:0-5000 GCA_030674185.1 Monoplex corrugatus | reverse complement strand
GCTCTGTCTCTCTGTCTCCGTCTCTGTCTCTCTCTGTCTCTCTGTCTCTCTGTCTCTCTGTCTCTCTGTCTCTCTCTCTCCCTCTGTCAAACCAGAGCATAAGGCGTCACACAGTTTCTATGCATGAAGACAACCTGGACCACTGGGAGACAGGACAATCTTACACAAAAGACCAACAATACCACTATGAGACCACCAGGAATCCGCACAGATCCAGCAGAGATCATGCTGATGTAGGAGCTGTCCACGTCGTCAGGGCGCACACAGAGGAGACCAGAGGAAGAAATCATAAAAGCTCTGAACGCCTGGATTGTGACAGGAGTAATTCCAGACCACTAGTCCCTGGTCCATACTCATATAGCGAAGTGATCAGAAGACCAACGTCAAACCACAGAAGGTTTGTCTTCCTGAAAGAAAACACTGGCAGGGATCATTCAGTTCCATCTAAATCAAACAGAGTCAGTGCCAAACGGATGTATGGACATCAGCGGGATATAGAGCAGACGGTTGCCCCTTCCCCACGCCACGACACCAGACGTAGCAGCATAGACTCGGTGAACCCTTCCCCAAATGATGACACTTGTCCTCACGTTGAACGAAGCAGGAAAGACCCAGTGGCCCCTTCCGCATGTGATGGCCCATGTACTTATGACACTTGCAAAAGCATGGACTCAGTGGCCTCTCCCCCTCATGATGACCCTTGTGAGGAAGTCAGCCATGACTCAAACAGTGACGTCCACGAAATCCAGCCTAGTGATCAAAGTGACGATCACACCGATGTCAGTGACAAAGACACCTGTATCAGTGGTGAGGAAATGGAAAATAGGGGTGAAGTCCTAGCTGAAGATGTATGTGAAGCGACCAAAGAATCGGGTAAAATTAATACTGAGAATGTGAGTACCGATGAGGTCACTGTGCTCAGTGTCAGAACAAAGTCAGCTGATCACACTAACGTTGTGGCACACACCTCAGATCAAGCATTAAATGATACACACACAATAACACAAAACGCGAACGCCAAAAGCTTGTCAGACTCGCATGCTGACAATCTAGTTCTAGATTCTGATGATCTAGACACAAACCAGAGCATACAGACACCTTCTGTCACCCATGCTCTGCGACCTAGACGTGCTGCCTCCCACACACGGATAGACGGTAAGAGCAGTGGCCATGCTCCACCAAGGTCTAGCAGTCAGAGCAAAATAACTGATTCGTTTAAGAAAACGCAGGCTAAAGATCTGCCAAAAACAAGAAGCAGGTCCCAATCTTCTAAGACCAAACCCAGTGTGAGTGAGGCCTCAGGTACTAACAGATAGGATATCGGCCGGGCCACAATATCAGGTAGACCTGTACGATTTGCCACAGGCGACGACAGTTATATTTGGAATCAGAACACAACACCACCATCGGAATCAAAATGTACTTTGCGTGTAAATACTGCAAATAAATTACATGTTAGTTTCCTTAATTATAATGTAAATGGCCTTTTGGAAAAACTAGAAAATAATGATTTTGCCAATTTTCTTCTCACTTATGACTTTATATGTTTGACAGAAACATTTGTTGCAACTGACTTTGAATCACCACTTTTCAGTGACTTTGTAGTGTTCACGTCTAAAGCCAAGAAGCTGTCTCATCAAGGGAGATATTCTGGGGGTGTTATCGCAATGGTAAGGAAATCATATTCTCGTTTTGTTGAGCAAATCCCAATAGAAACTGAAAACACTTTAGCTATAAAAATCCACAGACCTGTTTTCTGTAGACAGAAACATACTGTGGATTTGTACATATCTTCCTCCGTGTGATTCTGTCTATTGGAATAGCCAGAAAGGTGCATATGGTATTGAAGTGCTGGAGCAATGCATTTTAGATCTATATGACTTGTGTGGTGATTCTTTTCTATTGGTAAATGGGGATCTAAACGCGAGAACAGCGAATACTAATTACAGTTTTAGTGGAGAGGTCGATGATTTCGATGTGAATGTTTATACCGAGAACAGATTTCCCAGAATTTCACAGGACAAAAACACAAATAAATTTGGTTGTCAGCTGATTGAGTTATGTAATATGTTTGAATGTATGATTTTAAACGGATTGCGTGAAACGGATTTTGACGATGGATGTACATATATTGCGTCCTCTGGGACTAGCACAGTAGACTATTTCATTACTTCCATTGATTTGTTTTCATCTATACACATCAAATCAATTGTTGTTAAGAACATGATGGATTCTGATCACCTACCAGTTGTTATGATGGTTGAAATTAAAAATGATATCGTTGAGGCTGGTCATGATAAAACAAGTCAACCCAAAAACGAGGTTTGTGAGAAATTTATTTGGAAACATGAACTGGAAGCCGAGTTCCACAAAACTTTGAAAAGCAGTGATATTCAAGACAGACTTATTTTGGCCACAAATACTCTACATTGCGATGTGGATAGTGGTTTGAATACTTTTGTACAATGTTCTGAAAGATGCCAGTGCCTGTATGTATAAAACGTATAAAGTTTACTGGAACAAAAGATCAGAATGGTTTGACAAGGACTGTCAGCAAGCAAAAAAAGAAACAAGGCGTAAACTAAATTATTTTATGAAAACTAGGAAGGAAGAAGATAGAATTTCATATGTGGAAGAAAGGAAAACGTACAGACGTTTACTAAAGACAAAGAGACAAGCATTTAGGAAACAGAAAGCAGATTCGCTAACCATGGAAATGACTAATTCATCACAGTTCTGGAAACTGCTGAGAAGTATGGGTTATGGAAAAAAAGACAAAGTCTCAAATGATATTGATATTAATGTCTGGTTCGAGCACTTCAAGAATATTTTTCAAAATTATGGGGACATGTTGGTGAACATTGTGATATTGAGGTAGATCTATCTGAGGAAAGGGAGCATACTCTAAATAGAGATATATCTGAAGAAGAGGTTAAACGAGCAGTTGGTAAACTTAAGACTGGTAATGCAAGCGGAATTGACAGCGTTTCAGCTGAAATGTTAAAAAAATGGTGGAAACGATGTCATAGCTTTTCTAACAAAACTGTTCAAAATAATTTTTGACTCGGGGATTTATCCAAAAGAGTGGTCCAAAGCCATTATCATCCCCATTTTCAAGAAAGGGGATCCTGAAAATGCAGATAATTATAGAGGTATATCTTTATTAAGCATGATATCTAAATGTTACACAACAATACTGAACAAGAGATTATACACCTGGTTAGAAGCTAATAATTTGATCTCAGAGAGCCAGGCAGGTTTTCGTAATAGATACTCAACTGTTGATCATATATTCACACTACATGCTATCATTCAGAAATGCATGCACAAGAAAGGGATGAAATTATATGTTGCTTTTGTTGACTTTAAAAAGGCTTTCGATTCGGTCAGACATGATAAACTCCTACATTGTATTAGAAAGGAGGGTGTTAAAGGGAAATTTCTCGCATCATTAATGGCAATGTACAAGTCATTGGTGTCATGTATCCGAGTTAACGATAAATTTTCAGAGATGTTTCAATGTCCGATTGGAGTAAGACAAGGTTGTGTCTTGAGTCCTACATTGTTTTCGATATTTATAAATCAGTTAGCAAATTGTATGGGTTATAAAGGAAAACATGGCATCCAATTACTACCTGGGATGTTGGAAATATTTGTTTTACTCTTTGCAGATGATGTGGTACTTTTCTCAACTACACCAAATGGTTTACAGAATCAGCTGAACGTTTTAAGTACGTGTTGTAACAACATGAAATTAAAAGTAAATATTGACAAAACGAAGGTCATGGTGTTTAGAAACGGAGGGTTCCTCGGAAAACGTGAAAAATGGTCATATGAAGAAAATAAGTTGGAAGTTGTGAATAATTATTGCTATTTAGGTTTTAATTTCACGACAATGGTAAGTGTCAAAAAAGGTACTGCACATTTAGCAACTAAGGGGAAGAAAGCTGTCATACAGCTAAATAGGGTTCTCCAAAAATTCAAGGAAATGACAATGGATACTTTCTTTAAAATATTTGACGCAAAGATACAACCCATTCTGTTGTACGCGTCAGAAGTATGGGGATTAAAACGAATGGAACACATAGAAAAGGTACATATGATGGCGTGCAAAAGATTTTTAGCGTGCCTGTTAAGACACCAAACAAGATGGTGTACGCTGATCTGGGAAGATATCCATTATTCGTTAACTCTGTGGTCGCATGCTTAAGATATTGGTTTAAATTGCTACAAATGAGTGCCAAAGATTTCCGCATAAAGCTTACCAAATGCTTCTGGAATTAGATAGAAATGGAAAGGATTGTTGGGCATCAGAGGTAAGAAAAATCCTGTGTGATACAGGTTTCAACATTGTATGGCTGCAACAGGGAGTTGGGGATGTAAAACTATTCTTAAACATATTTAGACAAAGACTTGTCGATCTGTTTATCCAAGAATGCACTAGTATTATTAGAGATGGTGACAGATATGAGTGCTATAGATCATTCAAAACAATTTTTGAAAAAGAAAAATATATTTCTGACATGGATACATACTGTCTCAGAGTGGCAATCACACAACTAAGATTTGATGTACTACCGCTGAATAACAATTCACATCGTTATAGTGAGAGTATTCACAAAAGGGCATGCCCTTTTTGCAAAACTCATATCGAAAATGAATATCACCTTATATATGACTGTCCCACTTATACAGATATTAGAGTAAAATTCCTCAAAGATTCAGCTAGAATGCCACTTTATCTACTGCTCAAAGCAGAAAATTCTCATCATAGATACAATGTGTCCAGATTTGTTTTTCATGCCATCAACAGACGCAAAAAAATCATGAATGAATAAACTAACGAAAATAAGTCATCACCAGTACTATATGACTGTATTACATTAGTAATTATACAATGCTGTATAGGTATAATAAATGGTAAAACTATTAACGCTTGTTCCATTATATTTTTGTAGTCATTTCGATATAAACTGTGTACAGACTGTAAATTATGCACA
>JAPXFY010006767.1:0-12074 GCA_030674185.1 Monoplex corrugatus | reverse complement strand
AAACAAAAATTTAAAACAGGAAACAGTTGCCTATAATAAAACTTTCTCATAGTCTTGGCCGTTTTGTTTTACTAAAGATTTTGTTTTTTTCAGTTAATAATAGGTGTCTGCTGGTAGTGCAAAAAAGTGGAAATGCAACTTGTTTGCTTTTTTGTTTTATTTTTCTTTTCCCTGTATCGTAGTAATGTTTAGATCTCAAATGCATGTATGCACACTGTTTAGTTGTTTGGCCAATTGTAGTCTGTATTCTCTATATTCAGTACGTTAGATAATTACACACCTTTTTTGTAGTAGGGAAGGGATGCTAAATTTTACGGTTGTTGTTAGTTAGTGTGTTTCCATAGCTACCAAAACTCTGGTATGGCTAAAAGGATCTTCAACAATGTGTACTTGATGTTCTACATGTGTAAAACGCAACTAGAAGTTCAGGCACTAGCACGTCTGCAAATGTATTAATCAGGGGGGATCATACAGATCTCCATCTTTACCTGCCAGGTGATGCTCCCACACTCAAACCTTTTGATCTGAAGTCTGATGTCGCATCAACTTGGATATTATGCCCATTATATCACACCATTAAGGTTTAATTCAAATCATTTATCCATTTCACTTTCTTGTTTAATTATTTATTGAATTATTTGTTTCATATAAATGTATTTTTATTCATTCATCTATTTATTACAATCGTTAGTTTATTCAAAGAGTTAGTCCCAAAGACAATGATGCTATTACTTACACATGTACCAATTCTTCAGTACATGATCATGCCCAGTTTGTTGTATATAGAGGGACTGATTTCCACCAGGTTGCCCAGGTTACCATGGTAGGCACTGCAAATCATCAAAGAAGAATTAACACTGTGACTGTTTTATTCCTCCTCCACCCTCCCAAGATCTGTTTCTGTGTTCATTTCAAATTTTTAGTTGTTTCTTAACATGAGATATACCAAGTACACAACCGGCAGTTTTGGTTGTTTCCATTAACTGTTGCTTTTTGGTCATTGTATAGGGCATCCATAAGAGAAATTAGATGATCAGGGAAGCCCATGTTCTTCATGACAACAAAAAGATGATGATGTATAATACTGTCAATCACTTTACTGTAGTCAATAAAAGTAATGAAGGTCTCTTGCATGCTGTTTCTGATTTTCTTGATCATGATCTGTAAAATGAAAACATGTCAGAAGTCCTCTACTGGCACTGTAACGTGCTCGACAGCCTAACAGGTCCTCATCCACTTTCGACTCATTCTGTTTAGTATTATGATAAGCAGGATTTTGCTGGCATGACTAACAAGAGCAATGGTTCTGTAGTGGTCGTTACATTCTTTGATGTTTCAGCTCTTGTGCAACATGATAAACTCAAATTTCCAATCTGTTGGCCATTTCACATGTTCTCCATATCTTATAACGCTCAATGTATGCACATATTTTCTCATATTATTAACAAGAGCTCTTTTAAGACTCTGAGGCACTATTTTCAAATCAACCTATGACCAACTGATAAGATATGCACACAAAAAATAATCCCAGCTGCACAAGTTCGATTTTCCACCTACAAACAAACAAATCTGATGTTGAAACTTGCAGGAATTTCATATCAATGATTTGAAATGATCCCTTCAGCACCTTCCCTTTGTTCTTGGAAACTTACCTCTCAAGACAGATGACATCCTCATGCTTTGTATAGGCCCTGGCTAGGCGAATAGCCAGATCATTAGCTTCTGATCTGTGGAAGCAATGACAACACATTTCCAATCAATATAGAATTAAAAACAATGACATGATCTGATTTCTGTTGTTTTCAGCAAGGAAAAATAACAAAGGAAAGGAAGACAGCAAAACAATAATATTAAAAATCATTTCATTTCTGGTGAAATTTTGGGATATAGTAATGACCACCCAAAACTCAAAAGACTCAAGACTGGTTTATTGTCTACATGCAGTACAGAAATTCAATGTTTCCGCATGTGCAGTATTTATACAAATAACTTAGGCGGACAAGTTTGAAGGTGTGTATATTTTAAAAGTACAATCAAGCATACACACACACACACACAACACACACACACACACACACACACACACACACACACACACACACACACACACACACACACACACACTCAATGAATGAATATGAATGAATGAATGAAATGAATGAATGAATGAATGAATGAGATGAATGAATATAAGACAGACAGACAGACAGACAAACTGATGGAAAAGACTTCACAAAGAAAAAATAATAAAGCAAAACAAACAAAAAAAAGAAAAAAGACAGAAGAACAGGAGACTAATACAACAAACAAAAAGGCACAAATCAAAAGAAAAAAAGAAAGACAAGCAGGACAGAAGTATTATGGAGAGAAAACAAACACTGAAAAGCAAGCAATCAACAAGCCAAACTCACATACCCTGAGTTAAGGAAGAAGCAGACACACAGAGATTACAGGCAGGGTGTGATGAGACGCTTGGCATACTCTGACATCAAATCATTGAGAAATCCAGCACTTGTGGTCAGTTTGCCATCTGCTCCTGACCAGCACTGACCAATGTGGATGGCCAGTGACCACTATAACAACCACACACACACACACACACACACACAAATTCAAAAACACATGTATGCATGCATGCGTGCACACAAGCAAAACATGTACACATTTCCACACACCATACACATGTGGACACACACGGAACAAACAGGCACACATACACACACACATATACACCAAGTATTCAGCATAGAATTGATACATAAATGGGGTAAATATCAACTGATCTTTAGTATAAACATCAACCATCATCGTTATGAGCCTTGCCGCATGACACTGGACATCATCATGGCCCCCATACAAATCTATCTTTTGTAACTGGAAGCATTATCTCCTACCTTTTTTGTCCCCTACCTTTTTTGTAGATCTTCATTTTCTGCAATTAGAATGGTGTCATTTGCATAATGAAGATTGTTTTATTTTTGTGTATTATTTTTTCTCCAACTTTAATCCCAGGTCATTCGAGGGTTCAGTTAAGTCCGTGATGTGCTCAATTACCATTGTTGCCATGCATGGGAAGGCACCATTTACGGCTTGCTGAAGAACAGACTATGTACTCACAGACTTGAGCATTCTGCTCTCGTTTTCACAGAGCTGCTAGCAGCAAAGTAGCATTAATACAGTCATTAAGCACAAAGCGTGAATCAAATAGTGAAATATTCACTGCAAACAACATATAAAATAATATATGTAACAAGCCAATATGCATACATGGAACACACACATACACATACACACAATACAAACAATATGCATGCACACACACACACACACACACACACACACACACACACACACACACACACCACAACACACACACAACATACATACACACTCACATACACACACAAACACAATCAAATGCATATGCACCAAACCATGATTACAATAAAAACTGAACTGATCCTTGTTCAAGTCTGATGGCTGTTATACTTTTGAATGAATTAATAAAAAGGGGAGTTTAAAAAAACTGTTAATCACCTTCGCCACCTACTCTAGGATTTCACTTGGCCAAATTTATCATATTTTCTCAATAAAAAGATTAAAACCCTTTCACCACCACCTGTGCAAACACTGCACGGCTCATGGTTACTCGCATCACAGCTTCAGAGCATGGCCAGGTGAATGGGCCAAAAGGCCTCAAACACCCCTTGATATTAAAGTTCAGAAAACAAGCCATCAGGCAAGTGACTGAAATGCTCTGTGTATACTATATACACTACGCACAAAAAGTTAAGGATCACTTGCACAAAAATTCATAACTTTCAAAATAAGAAAGCCAATGCGTTGAAGTTTGGCAAAATTTAATTCCATGCTTTAGTGATAACGATACACAATTGCCTTCAATTTCGAGCAATTGTTTGGTGTGTACATTTGATCAAAGTGGGTACGTATCGAAATTTGATTTCCCAAAGTCATTGAAATCACAAGACAGGCATTCTGATGCTCCCAAAAGTTCAGTAATGCGTGTAACCGCCATGGCTGTTCTGGCACTCGACGCAGCGAGTCCTCATCGAGTTGACCAGGTTGGTGAAGATCCTCTGTGGAAGCGCCTGCCACTCAGCTGCAGCATTGGTTAGAGGTGTTGGGCATCCCTGGGAGGGGGGTGTGGTTGCTCCTCACTTTGCGATCCAGCTCATCCCAGAGGTTCTCAGTCGGGTTGAGATCGGGACTGCATGCTGGCCACTCCATTCTGTTGACTCCAGACTGCTGCAGGAAGTCGTTAACCACCCTTGCCTGTGGGGGCGAGCGTTGTCATCTGGTAGACAGCGTCGGTCCCATCTGCTGCAGTGTAGGCATAGCCAGCGGTCGAAGGATCTCATCCGGTATCGGAGGCCAGTCAGGTTACCTGTACATGATACAAGGGTGTTCTGTGGTGAAGGCTGAAGGCCCCCAGACCATTACAGAACCTCCACCAAAGGCCACCTTTTCTTGGACAGTGGTGTCAATAAAGCGTTGCCTGGGCGCCTCCAGACCCTCAGTCGGCCGTCGTTGTGGTTCATGGTGAAGCGTGATTCATCACTGAACAGGACCTGGGACCATTGCTGACGTGTCCACCTCACGTGACGTCTGCAGAAGGCGCGGCGTGCTGCCCTATGGGCTGGAGTTAAGCGTGGCCGTACAGCTGGGCGACGAGGAACGGAGGTTAAACCCATGAAGGCGGTTCCGTATGGTCTGTGGCTGATGGTTGATGTTAGTAGCCACCCTCAGCTGCCTTCGAATGATGCTGGAAGAGGCTGTTCTTGTCTGCACGGCTGTCGTTCAATGAGACGATCTTCACGTGGGTTTGTCTTCTCTTCGGTCGACCAGATCTGCGTCTTTCATGGACCCTCCCAGTGGCTGTGAAGCGTTGAATCAGTCTGACAATGACCGAGATGGACACCTGAAGTCGCCTGGCCACTTCTCGCTTGGGAACACCATCTTGGAAACCATGCAACAGCTCGTCCCTCTCAAACTCGCTCAATTTTCGTCGTGGAGGCATTGTCAGATCAGGCCTACTACTGGTGGAATGTCTTCTTATAAAGCCAAGCAAGAGACAGCATCTCACACATAACAGCATGTGCTTGCACGTGCATAATGGTTTTTCCATCTGGCTTGTGCAATGTGTGTTCAGGCAGAACGGTCCAAAACAAGGTCTTTTTCGCAAGTTTCCGCTTTACGTTTGCGGCCAAGCTCAGTAGTAGAGAATCCCGTGCAATTTTGCACTAACACAACATCGCCCACTTACAGCTGAACAAGAATTCTAACAATTTGGCTGGACTGAGAAATAAATAACAGTAGCGAACTGAGTTTATTACGCACCTGTTTTCTCATAGTGATCCTTAACTTTTTGTGCGTAGCTTATTATGTGTGCCAGATTGCAGATACAATACTCTGGTTACAGGCTATCAATCTGCAGCGGCAGCTAAGTAGAGAAATGGTTCAAATAAGCCAGTGCTTCTGCCATGAAAACAAGCTTTCAACAAAGTGAGTAACACAGTGAGAGACAGAAACTGAGAGAGGCAGACATACAGACAATGCAAGAAAACAAAACACCACGATGTTGACATTATAAATCTTACCATGGGAAGTGTTGTTGATGCAATCAAGATATTCATTTCCTGCATCATCATACAGATACTGTCGAGATGCACGGACAATTTTCAAAGGTGACACTTCAAAGTGAAGCTTACAAGATCTCCTGGAAAAAATGTTTCACAAACACCCTGTCAATTAACAAACCATACAAAATATAAGAATTCAGACTCTAAATTTTTTTTTAGTCACACAACTTTGCTTAAGAAAAAAACTACAAGCCTCTAGGGTACCCATGCATCAGGCATGGGACTGGAAATATTGAAAATGGAGGAAAGAAAGAGAAGATGTCTGGGGATTGCCAATGGCCCTTACTGGGGACAAGGGGGCAAACACCCTGAAGCTGAAACAATAACTTGTACAAATATGTCTTGAGGGCATCACAGTTCTCAAAAGCTGTACCCTCTGATGTCTTGTTTATCATTATTATTATTATACTATTAACCCCTCAAGTGCCGATATTTTTTGACATCCGGTGTTTTCCATGTGCCTGGGAAAAAACGCTGCATCACTACCATGTACAATAAAACAACTGTTGCTTCCATATTTATGGCATAGGCATGACATTTCTTGAAATTACTACATATTCATAATATTTTGTGGAAATTCCACCAAAAAACTCATAACTGTCAGATAGAAACCAAACAAACAAAGGAAAAAATAGAACTTATTAGAAGATATGACCCTCCTGACGAAATGTAAAAGTATTCAGACTTTGGCTGACCTCCTACTGACAGATCACTGACAGCTGACGAGCTACAAAGAGCTGCAGCTACTAGTCCACAAAGTGGCTTGACCCCGACTTCCAGCCGCCACGCCCCCCCACCTCCACCCCACTTCATCACCCTAGTCCTCCCTTGCCACTTCAAATACTACTCATTGAAAGTGTTGCAGTATTCTACAATGTGGGTCCTGTCTGTTTGAATTTGTGAAGTTGTTGGCTAGCTGCCAGTATTGCCTGCAGCCACAAACCCTTTGTGTCACAAGCTCGTAAAATCAATACTTTTGTGTTGGGTCTGTCTGGTGCACATTTCATACCAACAGCAAGCAACTACTGCTGTTTTCAACCTCTTCCTGTGTCAGAATTGTCTTCTGAATCAAACCTATAGTCATTTATAAGTTCCTGACTCAACTCACATGCTTTCAAAAGCTGAAAACATGCAGCATTGCAAGACAGCCTGGTGTCGCCATTTTGCTGAAAACCAGTTTCTCTTTTCAAATAAATAAAAACCAATCTGGTGAGGGTTTCATAAGTCAAAAAGTCATGTAAGGGAAGCAGTCACTTCTATGAACCCTCTCTGAGACTGACAGCATCAGTCGGTGCTTCTTTCTTATTTACATTAGGCTGAAACGTGTGTAAATTTTACGTTTGTAGGTACCACAGAAGGCTCCAAAAGCTCCATAAATTTTACGCTGACAGCACATAAAGGGTTAATATTTTATCATTTATTTGGGGAGAGGGTGGTAAAGAACTTGACAGATAAAGATATTCATGCTTACTTTATCACTGTGAAGAAACCTTCAAGCTGTTGACCTAGAGCTGTAATGATGTGTTGGTTGGAAACATCATTGTTTCTCAGTAACAGGAACACTAACTCTGGTTGGAAAATACATCAATTGATACAATGTTCACATAGCTACAGGACAGTCCAGGATGTTAACTCTCATGTACTTGATAACAAAAGTCTGAGAGATAAGTCAGAATACCGATTCCCTCCCTCACCCCAACAATTTGGACTCACCTTATGCATGCATGAATTGTTCCACTGCTATAAAAAGGGTATAAAGACCAGCAGAATGATAACATGCAACATAAAGAAGCAACCAATAGGTCTTAGCACATTACCACCCACCCTTAATTTTCTTCTGGATTTTCATGCATCTCGGATATATGGCCTCTGGGTTTCTTCCAAATTTGGAATTCTCTTGCCAGAGAATGTGCATTTACCCTCTATCACACACACACACACACACACCACACACACACACATGCTCACACACATATATAAACACACACAACACACACACACACACATACACACACTCGCACACAAACACACACACTCACACAAAGAGTGATGAACACATACACAGTGATATACACAACAGATACACAATGTACAAAGAACACAACACAGTGATGTAACAAACGTAAACAGATACACACATGTACAAAGAACACAACACAGTGATGTAAACAAACGTAAACAGATACACACATGTACAAAGAACACAACACAGTGATGTAAACAAATGTAACAGATACACACATGTACAAAGACACAATTACTCACACAAACATGCATGCCTGTAAAAATTTACTGACAATTTGAAATATATAAGCAATTAATTTCATCATATCAAGTTATACGTGAAAAACACAATTCATATGAATGAAACAAAATGAAGATGGAAATGTTTTATACAAGATAAAATGATACAAATCATGTTACAAAACACAACTGTTGAACGTAAAATGCTGACCAGCCGTCATAGCGAAGTATTCAACACAATGGAATACTGACAGGAAGATAGTCAGTTTGAATCCCCATCAGTCCTGTCCAATTGGCTCCTACCCAGAGTTGAGTGAGCTATGGGTCATTGTGAAGACCGAAACCACAGTCAAGTTTCTCCCACCTTACGGATGCATCACTGAGGGTGTTGCCCAAATTTCTGACAAACTCCCAGGTATCCGTATTTCTCTGGTCTTGTTGACGTCAAGAGACATGTGATAACATAAAAGTAGAGTACAGCCCTGTCAAACAGTCTGAATCCTAAGTGGAATTCCATAATACCATGATTATCACCCTAACTTTCATCATCATTATCGCTCTGTCCAAAACTGTCCCGGCTTCTGCAGCCATAAAGTCCATGTAGAAAATGGGTGATGGGGGGGGGGGGGGGGGGGCATGGGGGGGAGGGGCATGGTGGGATGGGGGAAGGGGGGTAATGCCTAAGCATGATCATCTTTGAAAAAAAAAAAGTTGTACATGTATGTGTGAGTGTGTGTCTGTGTTAGTGTGTATGTATGTGGTGCATGTGTGCATGTGTGTGTGGTGTGTGTGTGTGTGTGTATATGTGTGTGTGTGTGTGTGTGTGTGTGTGTGTGTGTGGTGTGTGTGTGTGTGTTGTGTGTGTGTGTGTGTGTGTGTATGTGGACAGCGTATAATTATTATAATGTATTGGACTGTGTAGCTAGTAGTTAAAGCACCAACCTAGGGTGATAAAATCATGGGTTTCAATCACTGAGACAAAATTAGTTCCTCCTTCAACCAGAGCTTGAGATGTGGTCAGGGTGCTAGCATTTCAAATAGGTGTTAAAACCAAATTCTTGTGTGCATCATGCACTCAGTGCATACTGATCTAATAGTAACATACGAACTATCCCAGTCAACATTCTCATGAATCTGTGGCAGAATCCACCGTCATTATACTTATAGTACCAGAAACAGTACATGCATAAAAAAAAGACAAAGAATAGTGCTTCACCAGGAAAAAGAACAGCGGAACTTTCACATGGTAAATATCTACAACATGCATCCATAACGGATAACCTGCACATACACTTGTCTGTTTGGCTTTATCTCCTTATACTAGTTATAGGGAGATCAAAATGTATCTTATCACTTTGTCTACACAAAATCCAAAGATTGAGAAGTAACAACAGAAAAGGATCACATTACCCACATAGTTTTTCTCATCTGTAAGGTCTGTCGATAAGAAAGAGTTTTTTCAGGCATCACTGTTCATTCAGTCACCACAGTGCTTTCCACATCAGCGGCAACGCTTCAATGTAGTCCAATCTTAAATAACAAGAAACTATAAATTAATACATGCAGTAAGTCCAATGATAGGGTGTGAACAATCCATGTGTGACAATCTTGTATTCAAACAGTGGGGGGGGGGGGGGGGGAGGGGGGAGGACTGCCATGACAAACCATTAATGCAATACACAGTTGGGTACAAACACCAATACATCAGTGCAGTACAAACAGTTCATCAAAATAAACACCACATCACAGCATGAAATTAGAAACAGGTGGTATTCATACTACCTGACAGTGACACACTCTCTCTCTCATCTCTCTCTCTCTCTCTCACTCACACACACACACACACACACACACACACACACACACACACACACACACACACACATACACACACACACACACACACACACACACACACACACACACCACACAGTCTAAACAATACTGACACATAATGCATATTAACATATTATAATATATTCACATATAACATGTGCACACATATGCACATCAGAGAAGGGTGGGTACTAAGTCTATAAGTGATGTAGCATAATAATAAATAATATATTACCACTACTACAATGACAGAAAAGAAAATACAAATTATACTTTTCTTCATTTCTGATTCTCTGGTCGTTCTTATTTCTTAGAGTGGGTTCAAACTCAAAGATCTTTCTTTCAAAGATGATTAACTCTTGTGTGTTGTTCTCTGTGTTACTGTTAGGCAAACAATAACTTGACAAAGGAATCTTCTCTAAAAAGTCTCACCATCACAATGCTATATATTTTTCAGTTTATTAGTAGTTCTCTATTCGTTTGTTTTGCTGCTTATT
Source organism: Monoplex corrugatus (assembly GCA_030674185.1). Classification (NCBI taxonomy): domain Eukaryota; kingdom Metazoa; phylum Mollusca; class Gastropoda; order Littorinimorpha; family Ranellidae; genus Monoplex; species Monoplex corrugatus. The sequence goes on along the minus strand of JAPXFY010006767.1, from coordinate 1,837 downwards.
TCTTCATTTGCATGTTTGTTTTTCAAAACAAAAAGGCCTTTCCAACATACTGTATAAATTAAAAGACTGTTACAGGTTATCTGTGAATATTACATTCACTCATGTCCTTGTCATTTTGATGTCTGTAAATATGAACTGTAAGACTGGCTAGTTTCAGTCTGCTTCTATGATGTTATTGTTACTGTTGTTTAAAGCCCAGCTGACTGCGTTAGAGCCATATCAGGGCTACAACCGCTTCAAAACATACAAAACCAACAGGAAAAAAAAAAGAAAAGAAACGTAAATTAAGTACATGTGTGTATCAATGCATTCGCACACATAATCTAAGGACATGTCCCCGGCGGTGACCATTCATCCAATTTATAGCACAGGGGATTTAAAAATCACACCTGAACACAAATTTATGTATACCTAAGGACACCAAAACATATAAAAACGGGCATAAATTACCTAAAATTGCTTCCTCATATCTTATCTCCATAGAGCCAAAAAATGCATTTACTACTTAGTACATGTACCCAATTATCAATCCTAAGAAAATGTTTGTAAGTACATGTCCCCAAAATTATCAACCCTAAGAAATGTTTGTAAAAAATTTTATCAAAGACATACAGGTGAATGGACCGCAAGGCAGAAAATGATGGGAAAAGAAATGACAGAAAGCAAAGAAAACAAGGCAGAAACAAAGAGAGTGAAAGAAAAGAAGAAATTTCTAGCCAGAATTTCCAGAAGGTGGGATACTATTTATACTGAAAGACCTCGGAATCCCACAGGGAGTTCTATGATGCTAAAAGTTGGCTGTTGATATAAATTTTTTAAAATATTATACACAATTTTTTTTTTATGACAGAATCTGTTGGGGGTTTTTTTGTTTGTTTTGTTTTGTTTTTTATCCTTTCCCAAATCTCTTTTTACTCTGTTTTGATCTGTAGACAACAAAGACTTTTTTAATTTTTTATGGAGCAGGTGCAAAGATGTATACATATTTTATATGTTCTTTTACAGTCTTCTGCTTCTTTTACGTCTTCTACACCCAAAACATGACAACAAAATTATCAGAAAATCAAAGTACACAGTTATTAATTGCTAACAACAGCATCGACACAGATTTCACTCACAAACTCAAGAAAGGAGGCAGACTGAGGAAGAATGTGAGAGAGAAATGTGACAAAAGACTTAAGGCAGTTAAGCCAAAAGAAAATTTTGAATAGACCTAAAACCAAAAACTATTCAGTTAATACGGTTAGGTGATAAACAGGCACAAACTCATCTTGCCTCCTCACTAACCTTCCCTTGCTTATACAATTTTCATTAATAACTGCAGTTACATTAAAGTATTAAAATCTTATCTCCACATGGTCTTAAGTAAGAAAACCCTAGGTGAGCAGGGTCACTTAGCCACAGTTACCATGCCCATAGTGAATAGTCAACAGCTTATAAGCGCATCATTTGCAACTTTTCAGGAAACATTAAAACAGTATCCCAAGAGTTTGCCCGCAATTATTTGACAAACGCTTTGGCTTGGGCTGAGTCTGCACCCAAATCGACATGATTTGGTCTTTGAAAGGGGAGGGAAGGGGATGGGGAACCATGACAACGCTATGCTAACAACCACCAGAATCAACAAGCTTAGCTGGGTTTTTTTTTTGTTTTTTTTGTTTGTTGTTGTTGTTTTGGGGTTTGGGGGGGGTTTTTTTTTCTTTTTATTCATTAGTTTTTTTTGTTTTTGTTTTTGTTTTGTTTTTTATGTCGCGGGCTAGGATTGACTCGATACATTTGATCTAACAATTGTGATCTTGTGAGATGAAAGGGAATCACTAATTCCGCAAAAAAAATT
>JAPXFY010006766.1:0-12074 GCA_030674185.1 Monoplex corrugatus | reverse complement strand
GTGATCACTTTCAGAACTTGGTTGTGCCTCCATGTATACCTTCCTTGGGCTAGCGCTACTTTGCAAGAGCTTAGGACATGTTCCACTGTTTGTTTCTTCTGACAGAGCGGACATGCTGGGTCGTCTGCTTTCCCCCATTTCACTAAGTTTGCATTCGAGGGGAGCAGGTCATATACAGATCTGAGGAGGAAGCTTATCCTTAGAGGAGCCATGTGCCACATATCGTTCCAGCTGAGACTTCTTTGGAGTGCACTGTCCCATGTTGTCCATTGCCCCTGTTGACCTTGCTGGACTGCCTTCTGCACTCTTTTGACATCTTCTTCTTCCTTCAACTCCTGTATGATCATGTCTCTTTTTTCCTTCCCTTTGGCTTTGGACCACCACTGCATTTTTGTTGCTCCCAGTCCCTGTCTGTTGGTTTGCGTGTGTCCAATTATTTCTTTGATGCTGAGGTTTCTCTTGGCATTGTTTACAGCCTCTTGGACTTTCCACTTTCTGCCAGTTCTCAGCTTTGGATGAACTGCTCTCACGATATTGTCCTCCGATTCCTCCAGCATGCTCAACAGTCTTGCTTTTCCAACTTTGTATATTAAACATTATAAACACACGTAAGACGCCATGACAATTAACGTTACAAACACGCGTAACACGCTATCATAGTTAAACGTTACAAACACATGTAACACACTATCACACTACTGCCTACAAACTGCAGCAACTGGGAGTTGATTGCCACAAGATGTTGACCAGCTGCTGCACATGCCTGCTATTAGACTATCAGCATATTGCTACTCCACGATGTATAACTCAGTGTCATGTTACTCTGTTCGTAAAGGGAAAAGGACATCCAAACGGAATAAAGAAAGAGCCCCTCAAGTCCCTGTGATGACGTCACCATCATCTGGATATTTCTATAACAAAGCAGATGCTCCATATCGGCAGACTTTATCGGTACCCGCTGGTAACGTCATTATGATCAGCTTCCCTCATACGTTATTTGGTATCGGCCCTTATGATAAAAGTAGTTTTGAGAGTCTAAAACTGCATCGAAAAAATACAAACATAGCTTTTATTTTCAAGACTACCAGAATTACGTTTAAAGTGAGTGACGATTACTGCAATTGCTTCGTAAAAGGATGCATCTCGTTTTTCTTTTCCTTTCATCCTGAAAATAAAACACCTCAAAGGCTGACCAGTGGATTGTTCAACTGTTCTGTGGATCACTATTCCAGCTTTCAGCATCACCTGGACTGTAACATAAGAATACAGTGTGAAGATGGACAGGATGAAACAGAACACTGTCCTTTCAGCAGTCCTGATTGTCAGGGTTTGATATCATTGTGTAACAGCTGCTATAAAATCGTCAGCGAACACAGTCTGAAGAACATGGGAAGTGATGGAAAGATAGATCAGAAAATAGCAAAACAGTACTGTAAATCCCATGGGGGCATAAAAGGGTTCCCTAAATGTGAATATGAAGGGTTTTTAGCGATTCCAGATTTGATCAAACTGTATGCAATTACTTCTGAAATATTATCGCTTGGTTTGTACCTTGGTGGCCCGTCTTTACCTAATATGTACAGAAATAGTTTTATTAGCGAAGACAAAACTATTCTCTATCATTCTGTAAGTCTTAAAAAGTCATTTTCCTATCAGGTGCACAAAGATCAATGTTTTTCATTAAATCATTGTCATAATTATCCTGACACGTGTGCAGAAAAATACATGGCTGGGATAATTTGTGAAATAAAGAAAAACAACACTAATGAAAATTCATATCTTTCAAATGTTACATCCCTGACTACCAAACAAGACTTGTTGCACACAGGACAACAACCTCTGACTGCATGTCTTGATGGTCAGGTGATACTCACTGTTCTCTTGTGTGGTTCACAGCAACATCATATGTGTGGTCAAGGACACACGTCCTGTACATTTTCATACCAGTCTTCATACATGCACGACACATTTAATTCAAATGACCAGCATGTCAGCACAGTACCTATATTCATGTGTGACAATAACATCGACTTTGTCTCATACACTTTGGTGTGTGACTTTAGACCAGATTGTGAAGATAAGAGTGACGAGTCTTTCTGTAAACACCCTGCATGTGTTAGATTGTTTACCTGTTCTAATGGTCAGTGTGTGTCCTATGACAACGTGTGTGACCACCTGAACCACTGTCTGGACGAATCAGATGAAATGACTTGTATTTCATTCAGAAATATACCTTTTCCAGTGAAAACATATGTTCCACCACCCATTCTCGTTAACTTCAATGGCATCAGATTCTTTACTTCACTTAAAATGAATTCCAGTGAATCTTGTCCTGATTCTCATTATCGATGCCCTGGTAAATTCAATGACTGCTTACCTGTCTATACACGATGTAATGGTATGTATGACTGTATGGATCACGATGACGAAAAAGGATGTACAGAAATGATATGTCCAGGATTCTTCCAATGCAGACTTTCCAGAGTATGTGTGCATGGTGATCATCTGTGTGATGGCTGGCCTCACTGCCCACTTCATGATGATGAATTATTATGTGACACGACATGTCCTGCAGAATGTTTGTGTCAGGGTCACACATTCCTTTGTCTTCAACGTTTTCCTGCATCAGTGTTTCCTCAGCTAAGATACTTGGATGCTACTACTTCAGGGATGTCTCTTTCTGATGTCAATCAAAACACATATCTTATTCATCTGATTCTTGCCCATTGTTCTTTGACCTTCCTTTCCAATATCACGTTGTACAATTTAAAGTTTCTTGACCTTAGCAACAACAGTCTACAGCATGTGAACATGTCTCAGTTCGTTGGTTTTGAAAATCTCAAAACACTGTCTCTGTCAAACAACTCTCTCAGCTCTCTGTACACTGATCCCTCATCTGTCACCCTGCAGAGTGTGTTAACTGTAATAGATCTGTCACACACCACACTTACAGTGTTTGGCACCAAAGTCTTGTCACATTTCGTGCGTTTAGAGAAACTTAATTTAACTTGTACAGCCACACATACTGTCACCCCTGATGGTTTTCAGTTCACACCAAAATTAACTCATTTGTACCTTGATGACAGTCCTGTGAAAATATTTCCACCTGACATGTTGAAAAATCTGCACAATCTGCGTTTCATTTCAACAGATAACTATAAATTATGCTGTAAGGGAATACTTCCCTACAATTTTGATGACACTTTCTGCCATGCTCCAAAGGACGAAATTTCATCGTGTGAAGATTTACTACAGTCAAGAATGTACCGATTGTTTCTTTGGACAATCAGTTGTTTGTCAGTGACAGGTAATGTGTTCTGTTTTGTCACACGTTTGTGTGTGTGGAAAACATCTTCAAGTGGTTTCAATGTGTTTGTTACCAACCTCACCATGGCTGATCTTCTAATGGGTGTGTATATCGCCATTATTGGTGTGGCAGATGAAGACTTCAGGGGCAAATATCTCTATTATGATGACGCTTGGACCAGCAGTGTGACATGTAAAGTGGCTGGCTTTATGTCTTTGTTGTCCAGTGAAGTATCAGCTCTGATGATTTGGCTTATCACACTTGATCGCTTCATTGTTATTCAATTTCCATTTAGTTCCATGCGATTCGAGAGAAGGTCAGCAGCAGTGGCTTGTCTGTTGGTTTGGTTGATTGGCTGGTTCCTAGCAATGTTGCCTTTACTTCCAGTGACATCACACTGGAAGTTTTACAGCCAGACAGGTATCTGTATTCCATTACCAGTTACGAGACAAAACTTCAGAGGAAGGATTTATTCTATCAGTATAATGATCATCTTCAATTTTGTTCTGTTTTTATTCATCTCAGCAGGTCAGACTTTCATATACAAGTCAATACAGAAAAGCACCATGGCTTCTAACACCACCAGAGTATCAAAGGACATGACCATAGCTCGCAGGTTGATCACTGTGGCTGTTACAGATTTCATGTGCTGGTTTCCCATTGGTCTCTGTGGTATTTTAGCTTTGATGGGTATTCCCATTTCTGGAGAGTTGAATGTGGCACTGGCCATCTTTGCACTGCCATTAAACTCTGCTCTCAATCCTTTCCTCTATACTTTCAACACTCTGTTGGAAAAACATAGGAAATCAACTGAAACTAAACTTTTAAAATGGCTTGAATCCAATGCTAACTCACTTGATCCATAACACTTATTAGATAAACAGGAGATATGAAGAGTACTTCATGATATTTGATGCAAAATGAGTACAGTAATGCATGCGTATTTGTGGGCATACTTTCTGTGATTATATGAAATGCTCTGGAATTACATTATATCCGTTTATGAATGCATCTCAACTGATCCCACAAACCATACGGGTACAGAAGAGATCAGCGGAGGTGTTAGAATGATGACACACAGGCATAGTGACACAAAAAGGATAAATACACTATGAATCATTTCCATGGTGTTTCTGTCCTGACTGTTAAACATACATGGGTCAGGTACTCTGTTGAACAAGAAGGTGGGACTACTTGAACACTAAGGAACTTGTCTAGTGTTTGAGGTCACATAGAAAGAGAGGCGCTTAGATTATGAGAACGTCAAGTCAGTATCGTCAGACATTGACATTTGTATTTCTCCTCCTGATATCGATGATTTCTGGGTTTCTAGAGTTTGGGAGATTGTGCGTTTTGTCTACTCGGGTATCTATCCAGAACACAACTTTTTCCTTCAAGAATTTGTTTGGCCCAAAACATTGGCTAGACTCTTTGATCCTAGAATGTTTTGCTCTCTCTCTCTCTCTCTCTCTCTTAATTTTGAGCCCCTTTTCAATGAGCCTATAACTAAAGAAGAAGTGACTGCGAGTATCAGGCATTTGAAAGCAGGAAAGAGCGCAGGACCAGATCAAATAATCAGCGAAATGTTAAAACATGCAAATGCTAATGTAATTGATTTCCTTGTCCATTTATGTAACAAGCTTTTTGATAATGGCATTTTTCCGTCAGAATGGGCAAAGTCCATAATAATCCCAATTCATAAAAAAGGAGATGTGAATAATCCAGATAATTATAGAGGAGTCGCTCTAACAAGTATAGTGAGTAAAGTTTATACATATATTTTGAATAAGAGATTAACAAAGTGGGCAGAAAAAGAAGAGAAAATAGTTGAAGAACAAGCTGGATTTAGAGCAAAATACAGTACAATTGATCATATTTTCACACTTTACTCCCTTGTGCAGAAGCATTTACTTTTAAATAAGAAACTTTATGTTGCATTTGTGGATTTTAGGAAGGCATTCGATTCTGTGAATCGTAATAATCTTTGGAATATATTACGTAAAAGTGGTGTGAATGGAAAATTATATATGGCCCTAAGGGGAGTTTATAACTCAGTGTTTGCATGCGTGCGTGAGAAGTGTGTATATTCAGATTATTTTGAATGCCCTAAAGGAGTGAAACAGGGGTGTCAATTGAGTCCTCAATTGTTTTCATTTTTCATTAATGAATTAGCAGTGGAACTGTCAAGAAAAGGCAGGCATGGCATTCAAATTATCCCTGGGGTTATTGAAATATTCCTATTGCTGTTTGCAGACGATGTTGTTCTTCTCTCTGGTACAGTCAAAGGCTTACAAAACCAGTTAAATGTCTTAAAGGAAGAATCGGATCGACTAGCTTTAACAGTTAACATGGATAAAACTAATATTATGATTTTCAGGAAGGGTGGACATTTATCAAAACACGAAAAATGGTTCTATGGAATTAACGAGGTTAAAGTTGTTAATTCTTATAAATACTTAGGAATAATATTTTCGACAAAATTAAGTTTAAATTATGCATGGGAAGAATCTTGTAATAAAGGGAAAAAAGGTGTTATTGAAATTCTAAAATCCTTACGGAAGCTCAATTCTATTGATTGTAATTTATATTGGAAAATGTTTGATACACAGATAGAACCTTTACTTACATATGCAGCTGAAGTATGGGGTCTTACTGTAAATCCACATATGGAAAAAGTGCATACATATGCTATAAAACGTTTTTTGGCTGTACCAATTCACTCTTCTAATACTGTTTTATATGGAGAAACTGGAAGATATCCTTTATACATTAGAACCTTTGTGAAGAGTATTAAATACTGGTTGAAATTGTTAAGGCTTCCACAATCTCGGTTATGTAAACAGGCATATGAAATGATGGTTACTCAAATGGAAATAGGAAAACAGAACTGGGCCTATCAGGTAAAAAAGGCTTTATCAGAACTTGGGTTTGGAATCGTGTGGTTGTCCCAGGGAGTAGGAAATGAGTGTCAGTTTATTAATGAATTTAAAGACAGGCTTATTTGTTCGTTTAAACAAAATTGGCACTCAGATATGGAAAACAAAGAAAAATATAGTTGGTTCTTCTCATTTAAAGATGTTTTTCAAACCGAAAAATATCTCAGTGTTGTTACGGATAAATGGCAAAGAACTAATTACGCAAGATTTAGATTAAGAACACTTGGTTTCAATGCAAATAAAAATTGGTTTCAACCTGGGACGTCCACAGTATATCCTTGCCCCTTATGTGGAAACAATGTCGATAATGAAAAACACTTTTTATTCCAATGCCAAATTTTTGACACAATACGTGGAAAATGCAAAGTTTTTGAATCCGACATGGCCAAAAGACAAGATGTTGTATCTATTTTGTCATCTGATGACGAAGTCATAATCAAATCAGTGGCACTATACATTGCGGAAGCACAAAAAATAAGACATAAACACTTACAAGCCCGACAATAGTGCTAGACAATATCATACTGGGATTAATTTAATCTCTTTTGACTGATGTGGGCTATATCACGTTAACTCCAAAAGAAGCCGCTTTATTATAGACTCTGTTTTGTAAAGAGCTGTTTTCATTTGCTTTATTTTGCTTTGTTTGCCGATAATTTAAGAGTAGCTAATAATATGAAAATAATGGTATATTTGTAGAATATGTTAGAAGTGGATATTGAAAGGGTATATAGACACTTAAGGGTCTACTATACATGTTAACAAAAACAAAACAAACAAACAAACCAAAAAACAAATAAATAAAAGGCATAGTGATGTCCCTTGTTAACAGAGTATTTTGGGGCAGTTATGTGAAGATTATATTATTATCACTAAATGTAAGGTTTGGGTGGTCTAGCCCAGATGTTTCATCATATTACAGTTTTGATGTGTGTGTGTGTGTGCGCACGAGCGCGCGCCCGCGTGTGAGCGTATATGGATGCGTGTGAGTGGGTGTGGGTGTGTGAAAAAGATTTTGGTTTGTCTAAACCTAGACAAATTATTGGCCTGAATGTGGGAACACTGTTCTGATATTTTTTGTTGTTGTTTTCTTTGCATTATGTAGTAGTGGTAAAATGGATGATTGTTCATTATATATGATTTGAATATGTTCGACTGTTCAAGGAATGGATGTTCGATATTTTTTTTGATTATGTGTGAAGAATTTGCGCACATACAAAGAGTGGATTATGTGTCGCACTACTGGAAAATTGTTATCCCCCTTGTCAAAAGACCTTTTCGGGTAATGACAATAAACAGTTTCAGTTTCAGTTTCAGTTTCAGTTTCAGTTTCTCTCTCTCTCTCTCTCTCTCTCTCTCTCTCTCTCTCTCTCTCCATCTCTCTCTTTCTTTTTCTCTCTTTTTCTCTCTCCATCGTTCTCTCTCTCCGCCCTCGCTCTCTCCCTTTCTTTCCCTCTGTCTTTCTGTCTGTCTGTCTCTCTTTCTGTCTCTCTCTATCTCTCTCTGTCTCTCCTCTCTCTCTCTCTGTCTCTGTCTCTCTCTCTCTCTCTCTCTCTCTCTCTCTCTCTCTTTCTTTCTTTTTCCTTTTTGTGTTGCTCTGAAGACTTGTTGCTCCTAGGACTTTTCCTCTCAAAAGTTTATGCTCTGTTTTTCACCTAGAAATTGTTGTTTTGTGGACTGTTTACATCTATGACTTTTTACTTGTCTTTGCTTTAAAACTTTCCATTCTATTTGAATTCTACATAAACAGCCACATTTCGTACACATGATTAGGTCTTGTGTGTATTTGAAAAGTAAAATATTGATAAAATGAATAATAACCTGCAGAATTAAATTTCTGAACAATCTACATACCTTTGGCTAAGGAGATTAATTGATCTGTGAATCCACTAAAATGACCAGTCCCTTGGGCTGATCAGAGTGGTATGAATAGTTCTCCTTGACTTTGGGTCTGTCACTCACAATGATAACACGAAATGATAAGTCATATTTACTGGGTGAATTGGGAAAAAGGTAAACTCCATGTCTTTGTGTACAGCTCCGGGAATCTGAGGAGAAAACAGACGGACACACATCTCAGCAGTACAGAACTTGTGGAGAAAGCAGAGAACCACACATCCCTGTAGGACAAATCATGTAAACAAAGCACACAGCCTCACATCCATGCAGAACAGACCCTGAGGAGACAGCAAAAAGCCACAAATCCTTGTAGGACTGAACATGTCATCATCATCATAAGGTGCCTTGCCGCATGGCGTTGGCGATTATGGACTTCCATCTGTCTCTATCTCTTGTTGCCTCAAGCATCTCTTCCACCCTCCTTGTCTTCAGCCACTCTGTAAGTCTGTCTAGTATCTTCTCCCTGGGTCTACCCAGTGCTCTCCTTCCCTCCAGCATTCCCGTTGTGACCAGGTGTTCCAATTCCCCTTTCCTCATAAAATGGCCTATGAATGTTGCCTGCCTTTTCCATATCTTCCTTATGAATGATCTACTTGGGTCTGCCTCCATCAAGACTGTCTCGTTTATTTTCTTTGCTATCCATGGAACTCTCAACATCCTTCTTAGAAACCACATCTCGGATTTCATGTTTTTACTGATCACCATGATCTCAGTCTTCTGCTGTTTAGTTCCAACCCCTTACCTTTGCTTTCTATTTCAAGTATGTTCACAAGATTTTTTAGGTCCCATTCACTTTCTGCAATTAGCACGGTCATCCAGCTCTTCCACACAGGCATGAGTGGGCAAGTTCTTGCAAGTGGCAACATGACTGACGAATTTGAAATTACAAATGGCGTCAAACAAGGCTGTGTCCTGGCACCAGTCCTCTTCAATATCTTCTTCACCGCCATGCTTTCCCACGCCTGCAAGGATCTTGACAAGGGAATATACCTAAAGTACCGCCTGGATGGCTCCCTTTTTGATCTACGTCGCCTGCAAGCCAAGACAAAAACCAACACAGAACTCCTTCAGGAGGCGCTCTTCGCCGATGACTGCTCCTTGAATGCTCACTCTGAAGCGGACCTGCAAACAATGCTCAATCACTTCGCAGAAGCCTCAAAGCTCTTTGGACTTACAATAAGCATCGGGAAAACTGAAGTTCTTCACCAGCCTGCCCACAAACTAACCCACTGTCTCCAAACATCACCATCGATGGCAACAGTCTGAAGAACACCAAGAACTTTAAATACCTTGGAAGTATCATCTCTGCAGACGGCTCCATCGATCAGGACATTGATTCACGAATCAGCAAAGCCAGCCAGGCTCTCGGTAGGCTGAAAAACAAGGTACTAAACCAGCACAATGTCCGGCTGTCAACAAAAATCAAAGTGTACAATGCCGTTGTGCTCTCCTCCCTCCTCTATGGTTCGGAGACTTGGACACTCTACAGGAAGCACATCAACAAATTAGAGCAGTTCCACCAAAGGGCTCTCCGCAGCATACTTGGCATCCGGTGGCAAGACCGCATCACCAACATTGAGGTCCTCAACCGATCAAGCTCACAAAGCATAGAAAGCCTGCTTGTCAAAGCCCAACTGAGATGGGTCGGCCATGTCATCCGCATGGAAGACCACCGAATGCCCAAACAACTGCTGTACGGCGAACTCACAAGTGGCAAAAGAAATCTCGGGAGGCCAAAAAAGCGTTTCAAGGACACGATAAAGGCAAACCTCCAGTTTGCACAGGTACCCCCAAAGAACTCGAAAGAACTGCCACCGAAAGGAACGCCTGGCGCAGGGCGTCCATCTTGCCAGCAGAAACAGCGATATCAACTACAGGGAGAAGCTGACTATCAGAAGAGAGAGGAGACATAATCCAACCACCCCAACCACGACATTCCAGTGTCCCCACTGCAACAGACATTGTACATCCAAGATCGGATTGCACAGCCACATGCGCGTCCACAGATGAGCTGCAGGATTTCATCGTCATCTTCGGCAACGAAGGACTACCATCACATCTGCGTATCGAATGTTGTTTATCATTTCCCCTCCAACCTTTAATCCAGGGTCTTCCTCTAGGTTTCTCATGATGTTTTCGCTGTAAAGTGAAATCAGATCTGGTTACAAAACACAACCCTGTCTGACTCCTCTTTTGATGTTTTGGAAAGAGCTTATACCATTTTATATTCTCATTGCAGCTGTTTGTTCCCAATAGATATTTTTGATTATTCGTAGATCTTTTCTATCAATATTGAGTCCCTCAAGTAGGTTGATCAATTCTTCATGTCTTATCCGATCGAAAGCTTTGGTATAGTCAACAAAGCATAAATATAAATCCTTGTTCACCTCGATTGACCTCTCTATGATAGTTCTTAGGATGTATATGGCATTAATAGTTCCTTTCCCTTCCACAAATCCACACTGTTCTTCTGCTATTTCTCTTTTGATTCTATTCCTTGTCCTCATCATGATTATTCTTAATAGGGACTTGGTTATCATCAAACTGACTGTGCGATGGAGTTTGCATTCTATAGCCCCTGTCTTCTTTGGAAGTGCAATGAAAATTGATTTTGACATAGCTTTGGTGATTTTTCCAGTGTCGTAAATTTCATTTAGGAGGACTGTTATTTTTTCTATACCGAATTCCTCCAGGGATTCAATCATCTCTGTGGTAATATTGTCTGGTCCTGGGTCTTTTCCTGGTTTCATCCTTTTCAATGCTGCTCTAACTTCATCTTTCATTATGGGTGGTCCTTCAAAGTTCTTTCTTATAATGTGTTCTGCGTTTCTATCATCTTCAAAAAGGTCTTTAATGTAATCTCCCCATCTGTCTAATATTTTTGTCTTTTTCCACGAGAAGCGTACCATCTTTCGATTTTAAACAACCACTTGATGTGCATGTATTTTTCCTGTGGACAATTTCTTCAATTCGTCTGTACATACCCTGAGGATCCGTTTTGTGTTGGTCCTCTATTTCTTTGCATTTTGTTTTCAGCCAAGCTTCCTTAGCTTCATTGCACCTATTCCTGATTTCTTTGTTTATCTTCCTGTCTATTTCCTCGTTTCTTTTGCCTTCCTCCGTTCCTCCATCAAGCCTAAAAGTTCTTTTGTCATCCAGTTCATTTTTGTTTTTCTATCTACTACAGGGATTATTTTGTCATCCAGTTCATTTTTGTTTTTCTATCTACTACAGGGATTTCTTCACAAGCTTCATTCATCGAATTTCTCAACTTTATCCATTGTTCTCACTGTCATCAACGTCTTCCAGAGCACTGAATATGTTTTGAACATGTACATTAAATTTTTGACATATTACTTCATCTATCTTTAAGAGTCCAAGATCTAGTTTGATGTTGCTTTTGGTCTGTTTTCTTTTCCGTAAATTCAACCTAATCTTCTCACTACAGGATTGTGGTCACTGTTGCAGTCTGTGCCTGGTAGTGTTTTTTAAAGAATTTCTAAATCTTTTATTAATCAGGATGTAGTCAATCTGATTTTGGCATTATCTCCTGGACTCATCCAAGTCCATTTTCCTCTATTAGGCTGCTCACACCAGATGTGTCCTACTATGAACGCATTCATCTGTGCCCATTCTACAAGTTTCCCTCCCCTTTCATTTTGTGTACCAAGGCCATGAGGTCCAACTATATCCTCTACCCTATCCTTTCCCACTTTAGCATTAAAATTTCCCATTATTATGGTAACTTCTTGTCATTTACATTGGGCTTTGGCCATCTCTAATACATCGTAGAAGTTGTCGATGTCATCTTGAGTACTTGTGGATGTTGGTGCATACGCCTGAATGATGTTGATATCAAATGGTCTGCCTCCCAATTTGACAAGCAAGACTCTGTTGCACACAGCCCAGTATCCCTTAACTACTTTTGATTT